>LR736865.1:6231811-6273870 GCA_902654985.2 Oryctes borbonicus
CGAGTAACAAACTAGGGTGGTGATCTTCGAGCACGTGTAGGCCACAAGGTCTCTACGTTAGGGTCGAAAAACGTAATTTGGGGTCATCAAGAACGGCCCTTCCCGCTATTAGGCACCAATGGTATGTCGCAGCATCGCAGATTTTTCCTACGTTCACTGGCATTTTATAATGTAAGCACCGGTGGCGTCCAAGAATCACCTGGCCTACGTCTAGAGTCTGTCTAGTGGGACCTCTGACTTCCTACTCGGTGCCCTTTTATAAACCGCTTCACCCCCATTCATTAGTATCGCATAGGGTAGACGTCGGAGGACGTTGTAAAAGGTGGTTGGAACGTTGTATAACGGTGTCTTCCTATCTTGTATATACGCGTGGGTTCGTTTAATGGTGTCTGCGAAATGTCTAGCGTCTTGCGCTTCCTAAAAGAGCACCTGGTGTCTTCATGTTAAACGATATAAGTTTCACATTTACACATTGAACCATGTATGGATGTATTTTAAAAGTTGGTGCTCTCTATCAGAAGTGTTCTTTTTCTTTTAAATTGTATTATTTCAAATAATATAATTATTACAAAATGTTTCATAAAAGCCTGCAAGCTCCTGCTTACATCTTGTTCAATTTTGCAATCCTGGGAGCTCAGTCTTTTACTAAGTTGTTCTAGTCAGGATTTGAAACTACGAAAATGGAAAATGAGTAGAAAAAGACAAATACCACAAAGAAGTTGGAAGATCGGGAATTACAATAACTATGTGACTGAAGAACTGAAGAGCTACAACGCTAGATTCAAAAAGAACCGCACTCTTTAGTCCGTGCAGGAGTTTCAATTCATAAACATCGCCTCACTCAGTTTGTTCTTTAGTCCACTTTTTCAAAAAATGAACATTCTCAAATTCTTCTCCGGATAACTTCAAAGCGAAACCCGAATAAGCGTCAAAACAGTAAAAAAAAAAAAAGAAATGCATGCTGAAAGCGATGTATGCCACATTCTCCTTTAAAATTAGGACGTAATTAATCGATTTGGGCCAAAATTAAATTTCCGTTGAAGAAATTTACAAAGGATTCACCTTCCACTGAATCAACGAACACAATCGTGTCGAATATCTGGTGTTTGATCCGTCAAAGTGATTGAAAACTTCTTCAGAAAGCACGGGATAGAGAATTCTCTCGAATTAATGGAAGATGTACACACTTCCAGTTGTACCGTAAGCTTTAAGATCCATAGTCTGCAGAACCACTTAAATGACTTTTCAGCAAATAAGTAGCTATTTTTAGCAAGAAAAAAGGGATATAGAGGGAGCTGGATAGCCTGTGCGATGGCTAATTATGGCTGAGATCATTGGATAAGGCTGTACCAGTAAATTCCATGTAAGAAAGCATTTGAATTCTACACTTCAAAATTACCTAAGAACACTTCAGTAACCGCAGGTGGCAAAGTATGTGTTGGCCACTGTTAGTTAGATGCGTTTAATGATCCTTAACACCAGCGTTCTTCAGTTCAATACACATATTAAGCTAAAAATTCAAAGTGTTTTGCTGATGAACTAGTATCGCTTTAGCTGATGAGACGTTTGCGTATGTGCTCCGCCATTCAAAATTTTTACGATGGAAAGCAAAGCAGTATACTGCTTAACTGCGTAACAAACCTTGTTATTCGAATCCATATTAAATTTAAACCAATCAGAATATAAGGCTAGTATCCATGTAAATATTTATAAGATATAATTATACAAGATTTTTAGTTCTTTTTATAGATGATAATAATTTAATATAACTATGACGCGCAATATTTGACATTCATAAAAGATCTATTTATTATTCCCATCGTTCGCACATTTCAAACGTAAAACATGATCTATTTCTCCGTTTACTTAATATGAACATCGCTTTGTTCGCTCATCCCGATTGGCAGATTTATTTTCGCGATGAAATCAGAACAGAGGAGACCTCCTCTGACGATCTATCCATCGACATCTCGACGTGTCTCAAAATCAAAAGTTCCCAATTCGAAAGGCGACATACAGCGCTCCTCTAGAAATACAACATTATTATTAGGATTAATACTGAAATATTTTAGCGCATTCCTCGCGTTATTAATTCTTTTTCAATGGCACTCTCTATGCCACCACTCGTAAGACATGCAGGATTAATGGAATATAAATATAAAATCTATTTCGGTCGCCACCACCACATCCGTTCGACTGACTGGCTTGAAACGGGCGAGAAGTTCTCTCGCTCTCTTACTTTGAAAGTTTCTTCTCGGTGCATTAACATTGAACGTGATTCAGAAATTCATTTTCTTCCTCTCAGAAGGCAATATATTATGTATAGTCCAGAACGTACGCCGTGGAGTTCGTGCCGATGTGGGGCCTTCAAAAATAAATTTAACTGTCGCCGTTAAGCTCGCATTATTGGCGATTTCTGCGGGTGGATTTTATGTGAACTTTGCAAAGAAACCATTGTTCATTGTGCAACGTTATTGTTTCTGGCGTTAAGAAACATCTGAGGGCGCTAAACTCAAAAAGCGAAACTATTTGGCATTGATTCAAACTGGAGGAATAAATAAAGTATGAATTATATATTATATAGCAATTACATTTATGTTCTGAAAACAACGGTTTTACCTGCGGCCACATGATCTCCTGTTTCTTGAGGTGGCTTAAAGCAACAGTGGAGTACGAAAGCGCTACGTAGGGTCTTAAACACGCCTTCAAACGAGTATAGTAGTAATTTCGTGCTGATGGCCAGATGGCTTTTTCAATTGCAGTGGCAGCAATGCATTTTTCCGTTGACAAACTTCTTTCTAGCTTGTCCTATATGTAGTGTCCGTATTAACCTTCGATCAAGAACAACTTCCAAGCACTTAAACGAATTCTTCCACCCCATCCTACGATGGCTTCGTCGGTGAAGCCTTTCATTATCACAATTTAAAGAGCCAATTCCTCACAAAGGTGAAAGCCAATTTTTTTAGATAAATCGCATCATTCCCGAAGAAAAACAAATGAATTTAATTACAGGAATCTACTGAATTCCAAGATTTCATTCAGAGTTACGAATACAAACGTATAGAAGGAGCGGCAGGTCTAAAAATGAAAACAAGTAACTTCCTCCAGGAATTTTTCCCTTGCTTACTTACTCATCTTTCGACATGGCTACTCATGAAACTTTCCCTTTCCCCATCGTAATAATAGATGCACCCTCAAAGAAAAAAATTATTTTCATAATCCCCGGTGTACTATCTTCCGAGCCTTCCGATTAGTACGAATTTAGTCTCCTTTGTTTCGCAGAATAATTATATGTACGATTGCCAACAAAAACCGTTCGATGTAAACATGTGCGTAAAACCTTATTGTCTTTACTGGCGGTTGGATATACTTTTAAATTTGCGGTGCAGAACAAGTGTTTCCGATGACTAACCCGCGGCGATCACTAAGCATTTGTCTGTCGAAAACGACGCTGGTTATTCAGCATTTGTCGTAAATTTAGGCGCCCAAGGTTGCCACTTTTTGGCACGAATCCGCCTTTTTCCATTATATGCAAAACATAATGTATTTACGAGTTCATAGCTACGTAGAATGAGACTGAGAATGACGTCTCAAGACATATATGTTTAATATACCACAACCTTTTGATAAAGTCGGGCATTTCGTGGAAGAAGAACAAGAATTTAAATGTAATGCTGGTCTTTATCTTCACATGAAAAGGCGTGCTTTAAAAGTCACTTGCAAATCTTATTCTTGAGCCCTAGAAGAAGAGACTTATACCAAATATTTTCCTTTAAAGTATCTTTCTCTAAGAATTTTCCGTTCCAGTTTGGTTACATCAATCAAACTCCTTCGGACTATACCAAACCACAGGCTACGGATATAGCTTAAACACCAACTTAAATAGTTCAAAAAGTTAACTGCAAGACCGAACTACTTGGAATATAAAGCAGAAAAAGACGAATGCATACTTCTTTATACTGATTGATTGTTCAATTATTTTCTGAACTTTCCAACCTTCCAAAACTGTTCATAAATTTTGTGTTGACATGATAAAGAGCATAATTAAATTATATTATTATTATAGTTATGGCACAGATGCCTTTGGGCACTGCGACCTTAATAGATCTAGTGTAACAAAGATGAAGGCTTTTAATAAACCTAAATACTACTCAAGGGTTTTCTTCCTTCAGCGCAGTACATGCAAGAAAACGGCCTTCTGAATTGTTGGTCTGGTCTGGTGGCTCAGAATGTGCTCTGCCCTCTCCAGATCTCCTTAGCATAGACAACAGGTCTGATCTTCAGCATTTCCTAGTTCAAATAAGTGATATTTTGGGGCTACATAACCTGTTAAATATCCTACCAATAGCGCTACTTTTGCTGTCATTGACGAGCCTGATGTGAGTGCTTTCGCCTGTCTTTGTCCTGGAACAATGTGTTGTGTACATCTGAAATTATTTCAGATTATGTTGACGAGGCTAATCTTCCATTAGTACGTGGTTGGTACAAATTTAATAAGTGGCATAACACCGCTTGTTTCTGTGAGACCGAACCACAAAACATTGTTAATACGAACTGATGGTTATTGATGGCGCTCGATTGCTGTCTGTCCCGTAAGATCGAGGCACCTACGTTTGTACGGACGTCCTTGTTCATGGAACCTCTCTGCAAATTTATTGACAACTCCAGCAAACCAACCATACTAGTTTAAAAGCACGCCAGCAATTAATTCAAAGTTCCCTATTTTGTCTGAGTAGCAGGTGAAACCTCGCATCGTTTGATTATCTAGAACGTTAATAATGGCAAGACTAAACATAATTTCAATAACAGTTTCTCGATTCGTAATTTAAAGAAGAACGGCCAGCTCGTAGCCGCCGGTATGTAATTCCAACTTGCTGCACGCTAAAATAAGCTCGGTACGCCTTATACCCTCGCCATAGCAAATTATCTTTAAACATAGAATTCCTCGTCTGCAAAAACCTCAGCAGGCCATAAGTTTATAAACGTGGTCTCATGTGACCAATATAAGGAGTCTAGTCAAGCGGTGAGAGAAACAGAAGTAAGCAGAAAGAAAGAGACGGACAGGAAAGTAAAACTTGAATAAAATAAAAGTGTAAAGCGAATAAAACGAAATCGTCTAGATAGTAGCGAATGTATGTACGTATGCACGTATCCATGTATATGTGTATAGCAGGCTCTAGCGGCGGATCGTATGAGTCAGTGGGTGCTAGTTAGGATAGGTAGAAGTGCAGAGAGCAAGAGGTGGTTGGTGGCGCGGAGCCAAAGCGTTTCAGACGCCGCGAACGCAGCGAACGAGCGTCTTGGCGCATTCCATCGCTTCCCAAAATTAGACGTCCTGAGTAACTGCGCAGGCATTCATTGAAGCAAACTGTACGAACGGCAAGATGACGACTACGGCGCGACGCCTGGTGTTGGGTCTGCATACAGCAGCATTCAAATGTTTCGTTAGCCATCGTTTCCGTAAACTAGAACGAAAAGAAAAGTCGGCGTGAAAAGCGATAAAGGAAAGAATTGAAAACGTGTTGAAATTAACTCCAGATTTTGATGTATGCAGTCCGCTTCTCAAGGGAACTTTCGTAAGCTTTGTAAACAGCAAACATGTTTTGTTTATTAGCAGTTTATCAGCACTCACTTTGGTAACTTTATCGGGTTAAGACACTCGAAACAAGTGTGCATAAAGAACATTAAAACTCTCTATTTTCGGGGGCCCCATTCTCAGTAATAATTAATATTTTTTTATGTATTTCATATTTGCTGTTTAATTGCTTTAATTGTAACATCATTTGTTTTTCTTCTTTTGGAGGAAATTTTTGAAATCAGTCTTTCATTTCTTGATGCATGGCACTTATTACTCGAGAACCACACGACCTGACAAAGCTGCGTGCTACGAAATTATAAAAGGAGTCTCAAATAACAATTAAAAATGAGCATTTCAGAAGGAAGTAGACAATTTCATTTAGTTTGCAATCAGCGCCGTTGCAAAATTATTCTATTTATAGGATTTAGTAGGCTAAATTAAACCCACACAACACGTATCATACTGAGGGATGATTTGTTCCGCGTCTTCACAAAGTTTTCGGTTTGTTATTAATGGAGAAACACCATATTTTACGAGTTTATCAAGTAAAATATTCGAACCCTCACACTACAAAAACGTCAACGCTTAGAGAGTCAGTACCAGAGTGGTAAAGAACGCTAAGAATCGAAAAACAGAAGCGATAAGTGCTGTTGTATTCTTTCTTCTCTTGGGCAATTCTTATAAAATAGAACCAGTGATATTTGAAAGAAAAGGCCTCTCAAATGCATTCCGAATACAGTCCATGTTTCAAGAAAGAAATTCGTAAATATTAAAAGAGTTTTCTTCGTCGCTAATTTCTTATTTCTTTTAAGCAATCCGAAACCAAGAACAAGGAACTATAAGTATGAACGTTAAAAAAGTGTATAATACATGCCTATATATGGTGTGCATGTACCCAACATTTCATAATTTTTTAAATCCTCGGGTTGGGGATCGCCCCTTGTGATTGTTCATGTGCTGCTGAGGAGTGTAGCCTAAACCACAGTTTTCTTAAATGTTATCGGTTAAAGAGCAATTACGACTAGCTTTTTCTCGCTGCAGAGTCAGTTCCACTGCCGGAAAATGTGACATTTTTGTTGGGTGTAAATAATAAACAGATATGCGATAAAACATAAAGAAACGATTTATATTTAATTATAACGTTGATTCCTCTCAATAGATTAGTGCTAATAGCGCCTTTTACTCTGTAGCATCCTTTAACTCTCTGTCGGATTCCAATTTAAATAGAATCAACTCGCGGAAGGTGATGTATAAACTTAAGAGGCATGATTCCTGCCCCGCGCACGTGTTCCATCGCCAAAACTAATGCGTGGAACGTGCTCGCGCGTCTCCGCACGCACACAAGAGCTCGCTCTACCAGCGAAAAGGGTGTTTATGCCCGCCGTTCCCTGCCTTAGGAGATGAAAGCGAACCAACGCGCCACGACGCCATTTATACGGGATTAATAGTCACCACGTCCTGTCTGAAATGGACGTTATGGTGTTACGCAGCTGTACGTTCGCTTTCCCAGATTTTACGCTCGTGGAAATGTTGTAAGTTCGTACGTATGCAGTAAGGAAATGATGATGACTAATTTGAGTCATCCCGGCGATTTTGTGGGCATACGAGACGACGGTCATTTAAATCGGCGAACAGCGCATTGCGGGGCGTCTTATGGTCTACTTAATAGCAGGATATAGAACGATCTGCTGATGTACAGATCCATAGAGAAATGAGTAATATTGTTCTCGTTTTTAAAAACAGGTTTAGGATTGAATTTTCCATACAGGTTTGAGTACTTTAAGGATCTCGTGCCGGGCCCCGTTCTTTTTCTGTTATATGCCTGTGTATTAAAGATCACTTT
The DNA here is from genome assembly GCA_902654985.2 of Oryctes borbonicus. Taxonomy (NCBI): domain Eukaryota; kingdom Metazoa; phylum Arthropoda; class Insecta; order Coleoptera; family Scarabaeidae; genus Oryctes; species Oryctes borbonicus. The sequence continues at coordinate 6,239,233 of LR736865.1, forward strand.
CCACTATAAGGGCAACACCTATCTCTTAATTTATATGTGAATAATTCTTCAGGTAATTTAGAACAAAAGTGCTCGGCTTTCGACAGAGCAACGTTAAATTTAAGTTAATTCATGTTATATTCTAATAGGCCGCAATTCTCACCATATTTTTAAGAGACTTGGTTCATTTTGTTTTTTAACCATTGAAGCGGTTTAGGAACTACCAGCATGATGTATTACAAAAAAAAAAAAAAAAAAAAACTTCACTCTATTCGTTTTACCCTTCTAGAATGTTCTTTCAATTGTCACTTTTTTTATCTACTCCATCCTACCCCATCTACACGCACAAGTGTTACCAAACTAAGAATGTTTATTGCTATAACAGTTACGATAAAATGAAACCATTAGCTATTAACGTAATTAGAACAACAAATTTCAACACAAGAGCGTCGAATATAACTGCAACCAAAACAAAAAATTCACACCAAAACAGCTATAACTGCTTACCTTCATTGTGAAATTAGGTATAGAATCTCTATCGGCACATGTATTGGAATATATACAAATTTAATATACCCCGGGTTGAGTTCATAATAGGTACGACGGACCAAAAATTTTCAAATTGGAATTTCATATTTTGGGATTCCGCCTTGCTTGGTCTGAAACATATTTTTAATTTGCTTTCGATTTTTTAAAATCAAGTAGGCTTTTACAGTTAAGTAAAAACTATTTTCATTTCAGGTAAAATACATTTTCCGTTCACAGCACACCAAAGTGTTTGTTCAGAATGAAAAGTTATGGCATTATACAAATTCTCAGCATGATCGGCCAACTTTGATAATAGAAGTTGAAAATAAGAGAAAAATCTTTATTATTACTTACGAGTACATGATAAATCTTAGATGAGAAAACAGGGTGAATGGAAACAAAAAAAAATCAAATTTTTGTAGTTTATTAAAAAAAATAATTAAACTACAATTTTCTATCCTAACTAAAATCGTTGTATACTTTCGCTATGGCCATTGCGTTAATTTCATCTACAGCATCCCTAACTTTTTGTTTTAATAAGTCGATGTTATCATGAAGTTCATATGAATAAACTTTTTGTTTTAAATAACCCCATAAGTAAAAATCGAAAGAGATCAAATCCGGTGACCTCGTCGGCCAATGTATTGTACCATGTCCTCCAATCCGCCTTTCTGAAAAGTGCTGATTCAAAAAATTTGTTCAATGTGGCTGGATATCCGTCTTGTTGAAAATAAAAATATTCTAAATTCACATCTTTCATGGCAGGTAAAAAAAAATTTCCAGCCCATCCAAATAGGAATGTTGGTTTAAATTAAATAAATATAGGTATACAGGGTGAGTCTGGAGGAACGGATCAATCTCCGGGAGTGTATTGTATGGGTGATAATAATGTAAAAGAACTTTTGAATTATATTCCTCAACTTTATCATCTTGATCTAACTTCCTCATTTTATTCTTTTAACGCAATATTCATTTTACAAATTTCTGCTTTAAACGCGAATATATCTTCATGTTGGACATAGTTTTAACATTTTTACGACGTGATTAGCCATTCGTCATTTTGGCTTGTCCAAAGCTGTTTTGGTAGCTTAACAGCACGAATTGAAAATGTTACAATTCTATAAATGTAGAATTTACGTGAAATAAAAAGGCTCATACTCTGCTTTTAATAGAGGGCTCTAGTTTTAATAGAGAGAATCACACAGATGTCTTAGTGATACATTGAAACCTGAAATTCCTCTATGTAAAACACGTATTTATCATTTGTTTATTTATAGAGTCGCTTCAAAATAAACAATTAAGTCAGAAAGAAGAGAAATATTCGAACACGTTGCTAGGTGCCATAAAACAACCTCTACAAACATAATCGGTGTATCTATGAGATCATATTTTAAAGGCGACCATATAAACGGCGTTCGTTTTCCCAAATGATTTCGGATCCTCTGTGTAAATTATGTAAATATGTCTGGATATTCTAAATAATCCCTATTATACGGTCGCCTAAATTTAGATCAACGATTCTATAAACATTATATATGTCTGTGACCGCTGGTATTGTAAAACGGTGGTGATTATTTACTGTTTTCGCAGATCAGCGTTGACGTTAGTTTTTTTTTTAAGATTTTCGCCGTTTTTTTTTTCCTCAAAAATAGATGGCGGAAACATATTTTGAATCACCTTCAAAACTGACTCTGAATCCGGCTCTTGGAACAGCGAACACCTGTGATTTCGATAAAGTGAAGAAAAGCGGCCAAACAAAGCAGTAATTTGTCGTATCTATATAACTCATTCAATTCACGGGCCAATATAAATTTTCTACAGAAGCATAATGCGAATCACATATTTATACGTATAAAATACTATGTGGCCTTTGTAACTATTTTTGGGGGTACACTTGGAGGTATTGAGATACCTCCAAGTGTACCCCCAAAAATAGTTACAAAGGCCTTGTTATGGTTTTCATTGAATTCACAAACATTAAAATTGCCTCAAATTCATTTTACATAGGCGATCGTAAGCATGGTAGAAACAACATAAAAGTCTAAATAACGAACATCAAAAATGAACAAATTTAAACAAACAAATAGCGATAATTAGTAAGTGAGCTAAAAATCATGGAAAATAGTAACGAAGAACGAAAATGTGAAATACCCAAGGTTTAATAATGAATAGCGAAAATAATAGGCGCTTTTAGAATTATCTCTTTGGATAAATCTGGAGTTACAGGAGACCACTAAAGCGCTTTTGCTTAAACAATTTCGCATAAAAATAAGAAAGACTCGCAACACCTTTCTTGCTGCGCATTTTTACATTTTTAAATACAACATTAACAATTTCAAATATAAATCAAATTGATCGGGCCTATTAATTTCTTTTTCCCTCGTTCTAAAGAAAACTAAATAAAATAAATTAGCTTCATCCGTCTCATTAAATTTACATTTTAGTACTCCGCAGCTCCTAATTTACCCACATACTTACGTCAAAAATCATAACGCAGTAAATATCCTTAGGCGTATATTTTTCGCGTCCGCGTATCCTTTAATAAAACCCACACCGGTCCGTAAACAACGATAAATTTCCCCTTGCGTTAAGATTTTTGCAAAATCAGCGTCGAGATCCGGCACGTGACGGTATCCGCGAGTTAAAGTAAATAACACGACATACGCCCGCCGAGAGAGGACGTACCAGCGCAACTTACAGGTGTTGAAGCGTGCTTTTTCGCGCCACAAAACGTAAACGTCGTTTCGGCCACTTCGATGATAATTCGCGGAACAAGAAATGATTATTCGGCAGCGCGAAAATAATAAAACGCAGACAGGGACCGTCGTTTTGAAAACGTGCCAAAATAGAAAATTAACAGGTGCCCATTTTGCTGACGAATTTTCAAGTTTCGCGTATAGAACTTTGAACTCGGTCCCGTTTAACTTCAGGCGTTCGTACGAAGCTTAAAAATATAATCCTCTCGATTACTTGGCGAAGCTTTTTTTATCCTTCCAACTTCCTTCTTGGCGAATAACGTCGACCGAAACGTTCCTTTGTTTGAATCTGAAGAAAAAGAAAAGATGGAAAATGAATTTCGACTTGCTAAGAATGCTACGTAAAAGAATTTCAATGTTCCCGTCGCAAATGAAACTATTTTTAATAAAAGAAGTGTCAAGGATAGTTCTTAAAATAGGTAGGTGTATACTTTCATTAATGCGGAGCAAACTCACTGAATTTTTCTCAAGTTTCGCGGATATTTTAAGTTGGCAATACAAGAAAGGTTAGAATTGCTCGTATTACTATTCAGAGGAAAATAGAAAAATATATTATTACACGTAATTAAATAAGACGAAGCCAAAACTTGATCAAACATTTCAACTACGAATGGATGTATATCACTTCCATTGCAACATTTCATCTGCTTAAAGTATTCGTGGAATACTAATAAAAAACGGGAATTAGGGGCACTTTCTAGGTGTTTTGAGTTGTTATAAAGGATTATTGAAATTTACGTGAAAAACTCGCGTATTTTTGGTACATTTTGTTCATCTACTCGGTGAATTCGGGCATAAATGAAAACTATTCTAGAAATTACACTAACAAGGGATGGTCCCGAACCCAAAAATTCAAAAAATTATAAAATTTTCGGAACATGTAGAGCACATATTGCAATGGTACGGCTGTATGGAAACTGTCATACCGGGCTATTGAACGGTAGCCATTTCTGCAACATGATGGTAGTCTTCCCGGATGGAAATGGTGGCCCTAACTTGCGACGATGACCAGCTTCTTGGTAACATTTTATGCACTTTTAATACGCCCATTATTACGGCTGCGGTTCTTCTCGTGGGTCGTAACTACGGCGCAATACCACGCAACTTACTTTGTCACTTATTTTTGCGACTTCTTTGGCCACGATAACATTCGCATATATCTTCTCTTTGGTGGATAAAGGGGATAGTTACCCTTTACTTCTTTTTTCGGCAATTGGGTTTTGTTTCAGCCAACGGTCGTTTCTCTTGCGACATTGGTCATCTGTCCGCTCTGGTCGCTTATCACCAAGTGTTTTCTAATATCGATAATTTTCATTTCGCGCCTCTGGTCATCTTGCAACAATAACGTCGTCACAACAAATCAGATGAGCGAAAAAAATCAATGAACCGAGAATTATGTCCTGCTCGACTTTGCCTGACTGAATGTATTCTGGAGGCTCAGTTTGCAACTGCCTCTTCACAGATGTCGCATGATATATTTCTAGTGCTGTGTTGAATATTCAGTTTAAATTCGGGAATTGTTTCTGGCCTATTTTTGTAAACCAGAGATTTAACATGACCTCACAGAAAACACTCCAAGAGTGTAAGATCGCATGAGTTGACGTTAGCATTGTTCGAAATAACGCATTCAGAAATCTGCTGTTGCGATAAAACCATTGCCTGACGAAATGTGTGACACGTCACGCCGCCTTATTGAAAGAAAATATTATTTATTTCAACATCTCTCTGCTCAAGCCAAAGATGTGAGGCTCACCATTAGTGATAATACGATTTCCATCATCGTCTTCTAAAAAATAGCGACTAGTCGCGCCTTGACCACCACACGGTGATCTTCTCAATGTAAAGAAGTGCTTCCTGAGCCTCTCGAAGATTTTCGTCAGCCCAAATTCTTCTTTACAAGCCCACTAAGTCAGAAATGTGCTTTATCGGAAAACAATATATTTCCTGTAAAACGTGGATCGGCTTCCAGCTCCTCAACAGCTTATTTCGCGAAACTTCCACCAAAACAATGATCATTTGGCTTTGGAATTTTCGAATTGGATGTTCAGCTCTAATTAGCGAGTTAAAATCTCAGCCGAATAGATGAAAAACAGTGCACGAAGTTATATGAAAATTACACCCGTTCCGGGATAAATAGATTTTCAACGACAAATTTTAAACAACTACGTATTTCTCTATTAAGCAAAGATAAATGCAAAGCTAAAGCCAATAGGATGATAATAAGCTGTTAAAAGATTTGATACTATTTTTATAACAGCAGGAATTTTATGTACGTCAAATCGGCTTGTTTGTGAATTCGAGGATTTATGAGGACAACCTACATTTGTCCAAGTCAGAAATTAGGAAAAAGCTTGATTTTGAAAAACAAACTGTTATCACTTAGGTGTCTGACAAATAACAACTAGGTACCGCTGCGCTATAGGTTCATATTTTTAATTTCTTTGGTGTTGATACCTTCAACGAATGCCAAGTGGCCAAACCAAGAACGATGCAACACAGCACCGCAAAAAAAGATACGATTCGTTATGGGTTTCGTCCATACAGCACCTAGAATTGTCAATCTACAAAGTAACGTATCACAGAGAAACATTCAGATTTTTTCTGATTCTATTTCATCAACTTGTGGATCAGAGGGATCCAACCGCTTTCCAAACTGTCTCCTTCTTGGTGTTAAAAACTGCTTCACTGTATCATGAGATGGTTCCATATTCTGTACTTGAAGAGATGGTTCCATATTCTGTACTTGAAGAGTGCTTGACAAATTTTCAATAGGAGTGGTTTCTGATTGTAGTTTCGGGATTCCATATATTCGGATAATCTCTTGTAAGTTCCATCAAGGATATAATTTGTGCTTCATTCCAATCGTGATACATTATTAATAACAATCACGGATGAAGCCTACAAATATCGAAGTGTCGTACTAGAAATCTACAATTACGCTGAAATGCAAATTTCTGTCCTATCGACGCACACACTAGCGATGCTATTGGTGCACTGTTGAAGCATATCTCCTTTGAAGCACCGCTTCTGAAGCAAACATACTGCAACAGATCGTCAACAGCAGCCCAACTGTTGCGCATAACGTCCACATTGTGCGGACTCGTAAGTTGCCCAATTGTTGTTCAACAATGTTTGTTCCCACCTTAATCTAACCTTAAAATATTTCTTTTAACAACAAGAAATGCAATTAAAACAAATTTATTAAATTTACTTTATCGAAATAGATTCAAGGCAAAAATATCTCTTCCAGAAATTCATCACATTTTGAAAAATTCTCGTTGACAAGTGTGCGAGTATCGGGATTTAAATATTTACATTATCTATCTTGATTTATTTAATTTTCGTGAAAAAGTGAAGTTCAGTCATCTTTCGTGTATTCAAGTTTTTAGCAATAATTGATTAATGTTACGGCTTCTTTTCGGACTATTAATAATTACGAGATGTTCGCAGGAATAATATAAACGCTGAGCCAAATTTCTAAACGGTGACGTTAGGAGAATTAAAGATATCCTTAAAAACTCGCAGTGCAATGATGTAAGCGAAGATAAAAGTTGTAAATATTCCTCTAAAATTTTTTCCTACTCTAGGCACTAACATCGAAAACAAACAATGAAAAAACACACACACCGAGAACAAAAACAATCCGAGAAAGTGATAATCACATCTGGTAACACGTGTTATACAGGCCGCACATATTAATACATTAGTACATTGGTTCATATTTCGGTGATGCTGCTGCTGTACCCGATACCCACCACTGTGCGACTGTGGTACAGGTCCGTCTTGACAGATATGTAGACAGATGCTTTAACCTCGAAACATACATACTACGAGAAAAAACACGAGAAAAAGCTTATAGAATCTCGAATAGGTGATAGCGTTCTTCGGAACGATGAAAAAAAAATTAGGTGAAATGTGAAAAAATCATTCAAGACCAAACCGGAGAGACATGTCGAAGCGGGAGGGCCAATGGAACGTATACTTACGCTTAAAGACCGACAGGGAGTACCACGGGAGCACGGCGTTATACAGAGGGAGATGTTGAGAAGATCTTCCCCTTCCCCGGTTTTTAAAGCGGCCTGAAATCTTGGCACGCGTCAAGATGCCGTAAATATAGCACAACTACCACGTTTCTTAAACTCAGTTTAACATCAACTATCCTTCAGATAACTACACTATACACACACTCTAGTTGTACCTATTTTTATACACGCACCTCTTATACACATCCGCACGAAAAAGTTTTCCCGTTTTTTCTTTTCTTTTCGTAAATTAAAATTTAAAATCGCAACAACAACAGTTATGAATTAAAAGCTTCTCGACGTAAATACGGATCAAGCGCGCGCTAGTTTTAACATAAAACACCTCCCACCTTGTATAACAACAATCACGCAAAGCTGAGCTGTCATAGTTTGAAATTCGGACACCTGTTGCGGCGAATTTTTTCGAAAAACCCAGTGTAAACGAGGCCCGTAAGCGTATCGTTTTGAATTAGAAGCAAAAGCGCGTAGTATTGTGACAAGCTGAAGTCTGGCTGACCGAAGACGAAGCTATGCCTAGAGCTTTCCTGATTACCCACCGTCGGTACAACGTTGAAGGAATGGATCACAAAGGTATGCATTATTCTTCCATCCGCATATTTTTATATAAACTCAATTATTACGCACAGCTAATAATCGCGACAATACTACAATTTTGACGTTGACACCAAGGATTTTAAATCCACTTAATTCGCTTTAATATTTACCCATTCCTTTGTTAATCTAAAAGGTTACAGCGCGAAATCAGCGATTACTCACATCCTCTCCATCTCCGACATGTTTCATGCATACAAGTTTCCGCTACGTCTGAAACCTGAAAATCGCTACAAGCTCGTCATGCTTTATTAGTCATCAAAATCTTTCAGACAAGTTTCTCTTGCGAGCTCGTATTTTTTGCGGATCAAATCTAATTATAAACGTTGTAAATATAAAATGAAATCATATTTTTGTAAGATGTTGGTTTAACACGTTGTTTTCAGGATACAAACGTGTAATGTAAATATACATAGTTTTCAGGATTTAGCAATGTTTACGAGATTTCAAGATATTGCTAATGGTGTTTTTTGAAAATATTAATACAGGTGTTTTATATTGTTTATCGTGCGTATACTAGCTTGATCTTTTTTCTTTGTTTACATCTCTGTTTTAAATTGTAAGGCGGCAGTATTTACATTAATGCAGCTCTTTGTTTCCAATTTTCCTATAATAAATTGCTAATCCGATATATTTGATTCCTTCGCGATTTAAAAATGGATCTGAACGCGCTTAATTCGATCACCATGTGTTCTTTCGTAACACGTAATTTTGTTCAAATTAATCGCCTGGATCAACGGGTTTTTGTGATTCGATAAAGCAATCGTGATTTATTTGTGTTTACATTTGATTGACGCGTAAATATCGATAACCCTATCAAAAAGTAGAAAGGATCGAATCAAGTTCAAACACAGATGCTTTTTTCCTAAAATTTGCGGAATCCCGATCGTAGGACCATATCTCGAAGAGAACACAACTCAAGTTAATAGAAGAAATTCACTTCTGTAAATACAGATGACGCCCAGATCTATGAAACTGAATAGAATTGTAAATTCTTATTTTTTTTTTTTATAAAACCCGTTTTCTGTATTAAAATATTATTGGTCACCTCCGTTGAGCCCTTGAGGATTATTTATTTAGATATCCTTCAGGAAATAATTGTAGCATAAAGATGCTAGATAAAGTCCAGAAAGTTAAACACGAAGTATTTCTGGAGGTCATCAACAGTGTGAAAACAAGCTGTCAGAAAGAGAAAAGAAAAGCAAAAGCCAAGGAAAAATAAAATGCCGGGAAATGTTGAATCATCAAAAGCAAGAGAGCCTGCCACCTATCACCGCCACCCAGGAACACTTAAAAGAGAAATGTTGAAACGGTTGGAGTATCGCGTTCTCAAAACGAAAAGAAACGAATCGGCGAAAAATAAATAAAAGAAAAATATTGTGTATCTCCGGATGGGGTACCTGACTCTTGTAAATATCTTTTTTTTTTAATTTTTTTTAAGTAAGTAATTAATTAATTGTTTTGCTTGTTTTAGAGTGTTGAATACTGCGCCATAACGTGCTATAAAACTTACAGCGCGCTATGAAAAATTAAAAGGGTGAGATGGACTCTTATCAAAATATGATCCTTAATTTTAATTGAAAAAAATGGTTAATATACAAGATTTAATTGTATTCATAGTTGTTATTGTTATTTTATTTTCGTAAGACTTCCCTTTCGTCAATCCTCTCCTTCCCTGGGAGAGGAATGGAGGGCTGGAAGATTTCATTTTTTTTATTTTTGTAACACTCTGTGTGTTTGCGTATTTAACTCCCCCAAAATAAGACTAGCTGTTGATCAATCGTAATTTGAAAGAAATCAAGAATAGAAATGTTTACATGAGCGAGATACATTATCTGGGGATATATTTTCACATCCTACTGCAAAAAAAAAATATTAAAGAAAACGTAATTGGAAGAATTTTTTTACAATGAGGAGGAAAAAATTTATGCTTGAATCCTTCCATTTGTTTTGCTTGCTGCCTTTCTCTTCTTTTTCGATAATGATTCTTCACATAACCATAAGCCAACCCCAATGAAATTTTGTCAAACTCATAAATAGAGATGACCACACGCAGGTGAAATTATTACTTTTTTGCAGCGACTAGACAGACTCGTGTCTATTCGTCTCTCTATCTACTGGTTCCCCCGAGAGTCGACAAAACACGAAGCTCTCTAGTCGCTGCAAAAAAGTAATAATTCCACCTGCCTTTGTCATCTCTACTCATAAACATTCCAACTATAAACAACCTCGCTTTCAATATCAAAACGAAGCACATCAATCAACAATTTGCTTCGATTTGCAATTAAAAATCGGCTACTTGGACTGAGGTTGGAACCATTCGAAGTAGAATATGTTTGTTTTTCGCTATCACTTTGTATATTCGTTTATCTGCTACTTCTCTAAGATTATTTTTCTAAAGACAAAATGAAATTTGCAATCCATCTAACGGGTACCACATATCAAGTGTTTGCGTCTTCATTTTCACCGTAATTTATGAATCGATCCTGCTTCCAATAATCATTCAAAGGCTACTGCTATCGGAAAGTCTAAAGTTATCGTAAATATATATAATTTCAAACGCGTCTCATAATAAACACCTTCACAAAGCTCTAGCGGACGAAATGGAACAAGTCTAAACTGAAAAATCGTAAAAATCACCATAAAACGAGGTACATAATAGCACTGATTTCCCAATCCTTAAATTTCAGCGTACGCACATAAACTGAAACCGTGTGATTCATCGTATCCCGTTCCTTTCTTCGCTCCTTGATGGATACGATGTTTATTCGATACTGAAACAGAAAACCCATCAACACTTCATACTTAATCTAATCCAAGATAGGGTTATTTATATAAAGACGGTTAAAATAGAAGCCAAAAACATTCACACTGGTGCTATCAGTTTTACCAATCAATGTCCACCATCGCCGACTACAAGCGTCGGATTTCAACAGAAAATACCGAGCTGTCAGGTTTTTTAATATTTTTCGGAGTGTTCAGGTATTTTTAGCAGCGGTAATAATTACTACTGGGAACTCTACTAGCTTTGAAATGACTAAGAAAAAAATAACATATTTTGGCGACATTATCGGCACGCGGTAAAATTCCACAAACAAAAACGCCGTTTTGGCCTCGCGAGGCGTGTTCGAACTTGCCCGAACTTCTCTAATAATGAATTAGGTCGATGATATATTTACCAACAAGCCATGCAACCACGAATTTTCAACATAACATGCGTCATTCAATATCGACTATAATAAAACATTGCCAAAAGATTTCAGAGGCTAGCGTTTCAATCTTTCGTCCGGAGTGTTATTACCTACACTTGTTTGACGTTTGACGCAAGTCCTTTTATTAATATAGCAACACGCCGATCGCCGGCCGCTAACATTTCAAGTATTCGATCCTGATGATCCATTTGGAAAAACCGACAAGCGCTTTTATATCCAGACATCAACATCTTATGATCGCCGTTACGATTTTACGCCCACGTACATTTACGAATGCTTTCAATGTCCAAATATGGTCTTTAACGTCTTGGAGGCGTATTCATTCATATATTTGCGAATATTGTATTGATACTTCTTACAATTTTTCAATAAATTGCTGGATTAAGTAATGTTACTTATGCAATGTAATCATGTCATTCTGCAGGAATCATAACATGAGTACTTCTCATGATTAAATCTTTCTTAATGGCATAGGTAACTTCTCAAAGGCAACGGTGCAGAAGGTACAAAGTAATTAAAACCAAGATTAAAATTTAACAAAGGCTAAAGTCCAAATTTTCTTGATATCGGAAAAATAAATTAATTTATTGAACAGGAAAACACTGATTAAACTTGGGACTTGAACGATATTAACGACTTTATCAAGGTCCAACCGCTTAGGGATTCTTAAGTCAGAACCTTTAAGGTAGTTATTGATCAGTTTTAGTTTAGACAATGATCCTCCAGCTTTGGCTACCGTAACAGGAACGATTAAATACGTGCAGCAGACAGTACGCACCTATCAAAATAGGTCAAAAAAAGGGGTTCTGACAAAGTGCTCAAAGCTCATTAACGCGAACCATAAATTAAAACTATCAATCCTAAACCCCACAATTTCAAAAATGTTGTGTCCCAAAAATCCACAAACCGGAAAAATCCATGAGACCAACAGTTTTAGATGCAGACTCACCTACGTACAAATTTGTCCAAATGGCTAGTAAACGAATGCAAAAGTTTGCCCAACAAAGTAGAGATACTCTTGAAATAAAGAATTCACTAGATTTTGTAAATAAGGTAAATAGTATTAAATTAGGATCGTTTGATGTTCGCCCACTCTTCCCCAGCGTACCGATTCCAGAAAAATATTTGGTTGAGTGCTTCAAACCTAATAAAACTGATGATGCTAAAATCTCAGAATACTTCTTCTTCTTCTTTCTCGAGATCCTGGTGCTCTAAGGCGAAATACTATGAACAATTAGAGGATATGGCAATGGGCGTTTCCATGTCCCCTTCCATACCTAACTTGTTCATAAGTAAATTTGAAACGTGCAAGAAAGAGGACACGCTATTTTCGCGGTCTTTGATAATAGGAAAAGCACTATTCCGGATTTCCTCGGGGCACTTCAATTCAAAATTCTGAACTACTACATTTACAGAAGGAGAAGAAAAAGAACCTGATTTGATCAATTAAGAACGGGAATTAGACGTTTAAGGAGCACAAATTTGATGAATAAAGAGAACGGACAGCTACCTTTTCGATTCATCGAGGTAAGGCGGATACATGTTTTACGTTTCGTGGTACAATAACAAAAGACCCTTTCGTCAATTTTTCCGTATTTTTCGCTTGTCTTAGTATAAGCGGCAAAAATAGATACTTGTAAATAAATATTTTTTTCTCGAGGATAGAAATACTAGAACTTCTTCTCAGATCATTCGTTCACACGGTAGATAACAGGAATCCACGCATTCTCGAAGCAGCCGCTTCGGACTAGTTAATCAAACTTGTGTGGTGTGAAGTGTACCGATGCTTTGGTTTTGTTTGTCAATCAACAGTAAAGTTCTATCTGGTAATACTTGTGATCTAAACAAAGGTTTTATGTCATCAGAAAAAGGTTCTGCCAATTTTCTACCTTCCTTTTCCAGTTGCACATCGGTAGAAAAAGCCAAAAAGAAAGGAAGAAAGAAAGTATGAAGGATATGCGTCGACTACTGACTTCATACTCTTGAACCAGATATCAAATTGCGAGCATATAATATCAATCATCAATATTATCTTAGAATCTTAGAATTGGATTTTGTGTTTGCGAGTATTTGATTTTCACAAAGTTCATCAAAGTGACTTTCCACCTCCACTCCCCATATTCATAAAATTTAATAAATGGAAAAATTCTGGAAGGTCATGTACCTAAAAGGTCATAGGCGTAGACATTCTGCATATAGTGATTTCGATATTTTTTTTTAACTTTCACAGTGAATTATCAACGGTATAACAAATCTCAGGAATTCTGGGAAATAATAAGGAATAACCTTAATTAAGCATTCGGATAATATATAATTTGTTACAGAATTGTTTACCAGTTTTCGAACTTGAGGAAATACCTTCTGGCATTCTCGCCAATATCGCACTTCCGTTATTATGTGTCTTACGAGTACATCAGAAAATGTCTTGAAAAAAATGAAAACATTATTTTAATATAGAATTTTTGTTGAAAAAAAAATATATAAATAAATATATATATAATATATATTGCATATATGGAATATATATTGCGCCCCCTTTTTCTCAAAATTATATCTGAAAATTAATAAATTTTAACCGTTTAGGTGGTTATATTCCATAAAATCAACTTAAACATTCGTACGTTAAGTTGCCTACAATTACTACTCTGCGTAAATTGTATAAATAACTCTATTTTTCAAAATATTTCAAATACAATAACGAAGTATAAAGATGGCGTTCTTTAATAAGAAGAAATCATGTTACGAAAAATGATAATACGCGAGTAGATTGGATGCTTTCTGAACCTTCCGTTTAATCACTCACAGTGATTAGCAATTGCAATTGCAAAAAATATCACTCAATATGAGCTTAATAATAATTTAAACTGGATTTATTTTTGATCATTTTTCTAATAATTTTCGCTAAATACCTCATACATGGCGTATATAATTTCAACATATTACTTTTGGGAAATTTGTATCCCTTCTGTTATCTTTCTGTTTTTACGGCAGAAGCTCTGTAGGTAGCAGAAACTAGTTTTATTTTAAAAGGAAACTTTAAGTACTGACTTCCTGTAGTAGTAATCGCATATAACATAGTCAAAGTCGTCGGGATAAAGAGAAAGACAAATTTTAATAATCTTTTTGAGATAAACAATTGTACGAATTCTATACATCGTCCAAAGGCTCGTTGAAACTAGCTAGTAGCTTAATAGCATCATTGCTACTCTCAAAAATGAAGTTAAATTAGACAGATCATCACCCACATTTTGACCAATAAGACGGAAGAAGTTTTTGGATAAAAACTGTAACGTTTAAACAAGTGACAACGCCATTTTCAACAGAACATCCAACAAAAAAACTGAAGGTTTACATGCGGATGTAAACTGACTTATACAGACCCGGAAAGCCGATGAATTCAATAACTCAACGCTGAGCTCAGCGATGAAAATAAGGAGGAGGCAGTGATTTCTACCGTAAATTAAACGCTGAGTTTAGGAATCAATAGATGAACTTCCGTTTAAAGCGCACGAGCCATCTATCTCGCCCATTGACACTTATTGCTGTATGCTATATGAGAAGGAAGTAAAATTCCATTACATCCCCTGTTAAGGGAAATAAAGGTAAATCGCACTTACGTCCCTTTAATCAGGGCGGTAATGATTGACTTTTGTAGCCGATAATAAAAAAAATTTCGTTATTATTATGTTATGATAGCATCTTTTAGTTTTATGTCAGTTAAAGAAAAAAATGTTGTATGTTCATCGATAAAAAATGCACGAATCTCGATCTCTAGTTTAAGATTCGAATTTTCGGAAATTTTGCTGGTAAGTGTAAGAACATATAATGCACCTGATTTAGAATTTTTTATTGTTACTACACACTCAACTTTTTTGTTTAAATGGGACTCCCAGCATATTTTAAGAAATTATTGTAGATTAGATCTGTTTTTTGTGGATTCATCCATATTCCTTTTGGTACCATTATCTGTAAAAGATGGAAAAAATAAAACACTTCACAAATACTGAACGATCAATTTCATTTATTGTTAAATTAATGACAAAATGAGAATCATCCAGTATAAACAAAATCATTTCGAAAGGTCGCCGATTACTTCCCGATAGTGTTGAATCCTATTAAAAATTCCTGAGTTACCCTTTCCAAGACTTGTCTATGGATTAATTCACATTGAACGGCTATTACTTATTTCAACTCCAGCAGAGTAGTTGGTCGTCTAGCATAAGCACGTGATGTGAGATGATGAAAAGAAGAAAATCTAATGTAAGACTAAGGTCTAGGGAACCTGCATACCACTCAATAAATCCCCTACGTCCAATCCATGAATTTGGTAAAGTAGAGCCCAAAAATTTCCTAACTCGTCTATCATAGTGAGGAGGCACTCTATCCTATTGAAATCCAAAATCTTGAGGTAACAGCCCATTGTGTTGAAGTGTAGGAATTTGGTTATTCAATAGATCCTTTTCGCCATTCAAATTTCCGTCTATAAAAAATAAGCTAATAAACCTGTTTTCGACAACTCCCGCTCAAACATACTTCTGTAGATGTTGGATATGGACTCCATGAATCCAGTGAGGATTATCATTTGACTAATACTTCGTTCTTTCGCAAAACTCCAGCCGTAGGTCTTGGCACTTTTCTAGTGGTTTAGTGTCAAAATTGTGGTCAAAGTTTGAGCTGATTCTTCTAATTCAATGGCAATATTTTCTCTAATACCTTCGTTAGGTGTATTATAATCTGTAAAAATATACAAGCTGTTCCACATAAATAAGAAAAGTTTCTTCAATATCATCGTTTCCGTTTTAAAGATATTTGCTTGGTTCCATACTTTATCCAAAACCTGCAGATTTTTTTTTTAATTTATAAATTTATTTCCTTAATTTGCCTGGTGAACAAATAAAAATAGCAGCCGACTATGTATATCCCAAAAGCTAGTAATCAGAAAGCTTTCGGATAAAATATTTTTCAATAAATGTGGTCAAAAGAAAGTACTAGAAATGATTTTGAAGTCTGTAAGATAAGGAGGGGATGGCGTACCAGTCACGACTAAACAAAAATAAAGTTGTGGGGAGACGTTAACTGCTTTTTCAAATTCTCAATTTGTTTCCTTTGGAGAAAAGACATGGAGATGCGGTTTTCGCTCTTTTTTTAATTCTCTACTTTCCAGCGTGAAAAAAAAAAACGTTTTATTTAAAATTTTTGCGAAAAGCCACTGGCCAGCTTACAAACTTCAACTTCAACATCGACTAAAAGCTATTTTACCCGAAAGCTCTGTGTGCTTCTGAGATATAGCCGGCTGCCATACTTATTTGGCTACCCGGTGTATTAGTACATTTGTTAATTAAATTAACATTGGCTTTGCTTCGCCACCAAATATCGATATAACATTTAAATAAAAACCGCCGATTCTTCACAACAAGCTGTACTAATTCTTATTTAAATACAGCATTACAATCGAACAATTACATACATAACGTCAGTTTTTACGTTAGGTTAAGGGCGCATGAGCGATTATATTTGGCCGATCGGAATCGGATCGGAAATCTGCGTCCTGATACAAATTGCAAAATCGATCGATTTGTTATCGTTCGTGTTCGCGTTTTCTAATTAAAATGCGTAGTCGTTACTGCTCGATTAATGGAACTAATCTGTACATCTCATGCCAGCAATTTGTTTCTTCTAGGATGCGAAACGCACATCTTAAACGAATGATCTTTTCAAAGAATTAATTTCTATCTTTACACTTCCACATCTCATTTTTATATTTTGCTAAAGTCTCGCGTCCGTTTATGAAGTTTATATTTCCTTTCCAATTGAAAGGAAGAGCGTGTGTGCTTTGAGATGAACTTGTTTATGCCTTCAATTATTTAGGTGAATTTTTGGCACTCTAATCCAAAATATTCATTTAATTCAAGATTACATAGCATATTTTACGAACACTTTAATTGAGATTAATAGCAATTTCCTCTCGGTTTAAATCTTGAAGAATCTCACAGCAAATCTTTTCAAACCAAAATCTTAACATACCGCGAAACTTGAAAAGATATTTTAACATTCAACTTTGATATCTTCAAAGGTGATATTCATAACGTTGCAAATGAAATTCGTGTAAAGATTATTTGTCGAATTCCTAATTTCTGACACGTCACAGTGTTTCACCTTCGATGATATTCTATGGAATACCAATAAATGAAACGTATATTTCTCGGGTCGTATTTTCGTTAGAATTCCAGATCGGCTACAATTCAATGCATAGTAAAGCTTCATAAATAAACAATGAATCCTTTTGCGCTTGATTTACAAAGAAAACCACTAACCATTAACAAAGAGGATTTTTTTCTCGGATATACACACGCACAGAGAGCCGTACTTATTCCACACCTACGCTTCTATAATTAAAATCGAAGGCTTCCGTGGAACTCGCTCGGATCGTGAAGTGAGTGCGCAAAAACCGTATGATTTAATGAATCGCCGGCATTGGCATGAATTGGCGAAAACGTCGGATTCGCAAGAGGTAGGAAACACATGGCCGCGAGCGCCCTTCCAAAAATACGTAAATCGGTGGCGCGCACCGCTTTCCGAAAAGCTGCTCGTAGGTACAACATAACACTTCCATGCGGTTGTCCGAATACAACGCGCCGGCTACGATCAACTACTTGTTGTTAGCGATAGCGACTTGTTGCAAATTGGCAGGCTGCCGATAACACCTTACGGAGCCTCAGAGCGTATACGTATGTATGCCGGGTACGTTTGTCCCGTATCCGAGTAGGCCACGTCGGAATCTTTTGGATCGATCGATGAGGAAATATGTTTACCCGCTCGGAGTCTGTTATTCATACTTTTGATTCAGGAATTCGGAGTACGTTCGAGGACTGCATCTAAACTTGGCGTTGGAAAATCACTTTTTGCGCTTTAATCGCTTAGAACGGTGAGCAAGTGATGGATTTCACCAAATTTCCGAGGAACAACCAGAATTTGAAAGTAAATCCTCAAGGAACTCACGCAGAATTTGTTCGGGTCATACTTGTGTGGTCGCAGGCAGTTTACCGGGATAAAGCACTTGCATGCAGACAATAATATTAAATAGGTCGGCAATTGTTGATCACAATACAGGAACAACCCATGGACCAATATTTGAGTCCACTCCTCTTCTCGTTAATGATCTAGCTAGTTTGGTGTCTGACAGCATCACATTGTACCCCTATAATCGTCACGGATTTGGGCTTTGCGTCTGCGTTTTTTCAATCAACACATTGACTCAACGTAAATAAGTTGGATTTAAGAGAAAACCATATTATTATTTGGGGAGAATAGAAGCAATGTTATTCCACTCGAAATTCGGACTATATACGCTGCGAGATTGCAAAGGCAGCGAATTCCATAATTCTTATCCTCAACATACGCAGCTCTTTGGTGACGGAATTGAAGAGTGGCGAGATTTAGGGTGTGCTTAAAGCATTTTTCGAAGCCTAAATGCTAGTGTACACGGTGCGGAGATACTTCAACTATTTTCACTTATTGTTATTATTATTGTTATTGACTTATTGTTTTCATTATTTTGAAGAACTTGATATCATCAGGATAAAGCAGTATTATAGAAGACATATAAATTATGCGATAAATGCAAATGGAATCGATGCCAAGAAAATGGACTGCTCTTTGCCACTTAGTACGTGAGCAGGTCTTCGTTACGCTGGCTGTTTCTTGGAGCAAAGTTCATTCTTTCCTTCGCTTCTTTCTTCTCATTTTGCTTTATGTGTAGTAGGAAGTCTTGATCACACTGCGAACGCTTGATATGAATGCGTTTGGAAATAATTCTTTCTCTAACATGCTTGTTACAATAACACCCAACATGAGCAGTAACAGTATGCATCATAGCATTTTCGCGATACTTGGATGCTTTCTTTACTTGTTTCTTTATATTGCCAAATATTTAAAGCTGTGTAGTTGTTCAGGGATTGCGTCTTCTATACGTATGTTAACTTGTTCATTATTGTTATTTATCATTAAATTAAATTTTGGACATCGAGAGTCCCATTCCATACGCTTAAAATTAAATCTTACATTTGATTTTCTTATCAAGAGATTATTCAGCTTTAATATGTCATGAATTTGTGGTGTTAAATTAAACAAATGTACAAATTAACAAAGACAACATTGAACGATGTGCACTTTTTGATTTTTTTTTTATTTTTGCTACAGTCTCCGAATTATCCATTTAATTGATAAACAACGGTTTGAGAACAGGTTCTAAAGAAGCTAGAGAAATACTGCCTCAATCTCCAACTTTACTTGTAACAACACTACACATTCTGCCATTGCTCTGCCAAACCTGGCATTCTCTATTTGGTGGAGCTTGACCAATCGGCCCAACCGACTCTAACATTACGATTGCAATTGTATAGGAGAAAACCTGAATTATTATTAATACTGCAGTTTCTACGCCCTACATGCCATCATCAATCATCCATTTGAAAAAATTGGACTGAATTCTGGGGGTTACCATCATTGATTTGTTGATGAGACTCTTCCAGTTTTTAGAGAGCTTTTAAAAAAACTGCTACCATATCAAATATTATTGAATATTAAACCTTGATATGGTTAATAGCACTACTAAAGTATCGGCACACTCCGCACCACACAGATTTAATTAATTAGTCCGGAAGAGCTGTCTCGAAGATGCGTGTATCACCATTATCAGCCGTATGATCGAATAATATGAGAAAAAAGCTCTAGCGGTCCGTTCACGCTGTTCGTCAAATTTGTGTAATCACGTCCTTAATTAATTTTAGGTTTTCTATTATGCTCGGCTTTACTTATGTGTTGCATTTGACGATTCTAACCTACCGTATCTATAGCGCCTAATGTGCTCATTGAATCTGGAGCCCGTCGCTCTTTTCATTTGGAGAAGGTTTTTGAGTGTATTTCGCGTACATTCTTAATATGATTCTTCTGCATGGTATTATTGATACTAGTCGTTCTTTAATAAGGCACAGTGATGTTCGGTACCTACTTAAAATTAATATACCTAAGCCGAAATATGAAAATCGGCTTTTTCTCTAAAAAATATCAAATCCGTTTAATTATTTTGAAGCTAACATTCTGAGGCATTAATTATCAAGAAATTGCACTCCATGTAACTGTAACTGTTCCATATCCTTCTAAATGTTCTACTGAAGCGCAGTCACCACAAATTTAATCTGATTTGGGTTTTCATTTTGATAATTTACTACAACCTACTAGATTTCCCACGTCAATGCTTGGATTGCTCACCTAGAGCAAGGCCACGTTTTTAATATTAGCTTTTTCTTCATTCTTCGGCAATCATCCTTTTTGTTAAAGGTAGCTCTTTATTTGAGAATCTGACAATAACCCTAATTCACGTTTGCCTGAATTTGTGACAACTAGAAATATGGATTGAATCATACTTTCTATAAGTGGAATTATTCGGCAGAAAAATTGTCTTTAAATCATTTTTCCAAACCAAAGAGAAGAAGAAGAGAAGAACCAAAGTTAACGTAGACGGACTTGATATATTTGGTACTATCATTGCTTAAACCAGTCCCTCTGTATTATCGCCGACCATAAAAGCTCGTGACTAAACAAATTGAAGTAAACAACGGACGTCAATTTTTTGTTTTCAAAGTTTTGATCTCCACAGCAAACCAATACATTACTGGATCAGGCGACTGCCTATATACTTTAGTTACATTAATAGATTTCGAAAAGAAAAAATAAGCTCGCTTTTTCAGAATGTGTCAAGCAATTACCTCGATATATACGCCCGCTTACATAGTGTAAACATTTTTTACCTTGAAATACCTATTTTTTAACATCAACGTATCTTTTATGGATAGATTCAATAAACATTACAGTTGGAGAGTGTTTCGAATTTAGAATTTACGGCGGATAATAAAAGACTAACCGGCACCAACGTTCTCCGCCTTTAGTTCTATATAAAACACTTTTAAACTTGTTTTACACTGTTTAAACAAAATTCTTTTACTGTCACATAATTTCTTTGTCAAAAAACGAAGACGAAATTTGAAAGGATAACTTTTATTCGGAATCCTTAATACGTCTATGAATATCCTCTACTCCGATTTACGATCGAAACGCTAACAGGCAAAAATTATTCGACAGGATCTGGTTGAAATTTGCTACTCATCTTCGCGTAAAATATTATTCTTACATCGTTAGACGCATATACTAGATCTATGCATACGAAAACAAAGCCTGCTATATAGTACAAACAGATATAACTCGATACTTTGTATATTTATACACCTAAAAAACGTAAGAGGAGATATTGTTAGGAGGCTTACCATTTATCGTGATTTATTCTCGTACCTGGTGTAATGAATTCGACTTGAAAAAAAACAGACGTAGGATTGCTGAACGCTACAGAACTATTACACGTAATATTTCATCTACTTTTTCAGGATTTACTAACGCAGATATAATGGATACTAAATCTATAGTAGCCTTCACAATTCCCCCAGTTCTTTAACACGATCTCCCAGGGGGTCGCGATCCACCCTTTGAAAACCTATGCCATGGGCTTCAACCAAGTAGAGGGAGATGATATTACCTTGTCACTAAACGAGAAAGCAAATTCAGGAGCTCTGCGTTTTTAAAAAATTCAGTAAAAATTTTTTTAATGATTGATCTCGATGAAAAACTCAGACCTGCTACTAGAACCGATTGCTTTTCAGGCGCCTTTAGATGACAATTATTTACCTTCTGTAACTCATGCCTCTTTCATCAAACCCAGAAAAATGTTGCAGAAAATCACATCGATACTAGCAATACCAGCAATAGAATGCCCCAAAAATATCAATACCTACAAGACATTTTCTTTGTTATAGAGCTAAGTCCGGAAAGGATAGTAAGTGTAGCAGAATATCCCGACTTTCAAGAATCGGATAACAGTTCAGAGTGCCCCAACGAGCTCTACAACCTCACCAAATTAGCGGAAGTCAGTTTAGCTGCTGCCGCTGGCAAAATATCGGATTACAGACATCTATCAACCGCTGCGTCGAAACCCAACGAGGACAACGAAGAACCCACCTTCACTTATACCCATAAATTGTTCGATAAATCGTCAAGGGCATCCAGGCCACACCTCGTAAAGGTACGTTTTAAGATTGTTTGCCAATTCCATTCCATTTTAACGCGTTATCTCATGTTAAATTTTAGAATGAAGTCGACGGTAGATCAACAACGCCTCTCGAAAATTCAAGCAATAATACTACCAATAATTTATCTAGTAACAATCAAATTGCTCCGACGAACACTTCCATAGAGGTGCAAACGCAATCGCCCGAACCTCACGAGCACGAATGTGCAGATTGTGGAAAGAGATATAGCACCTCCAGTAACCTAGCAAGGCATCGGCAAACTCATAGAAGTCCTGCCGATAAGAAAGCTCGACGATGTCCACACTGCGACAAGCTGTACGTGAGCATGCCTGCCTATTCGATGCACGTGAGGACCCACAATCAGGGTTGCAAATGTCAATATTGCGGCAAATGCTTCTCCAGGCCATGGTTACTTCAAGGACATATAAGAACTCATACCGGTTTGTAATTAATGATAACGATGATCTAATCAAATAGAGCTCATGTTCAATTTCATCTGCAGGTGAGAAGCCCTTCAAATGTACGATTTGCAGTAAAGCCTTTGCCGACAAATCAAACCTGCGCGCCCACATTCAAACCCACTCCAACACGAAACCTCACGTGTGCTTGAGGTGCGGTAAAGCCTTCGCTTTGAAATCCTACCTTTACAAGCACGAAGAATCCTCTTGTATGAGGATAAACGGTCGGCATTCATCGCGAGAAACCACACCTGATAAGGGGGTTGCATCCCCAACACCGGTTATAGTCTCGCATTCTACCGATTCGGTCATTAAGAACCCGGAAACCTCCTTCGTCGCACCCAATAGGCCGGTTAGGTCACCATTGTTCTATAGATCAACAGTGATCTCGCCCAATCCCGAAAGATTACTATACTCAACGATCCAACACCCTTCGGTTATATTAAACGCCGCTAGGTTAAGTGGTATGAGTCAGATCTTGCAAGACCAACCGATGGATTTTTCGCCATCTACCGGTAGAGATCAGTACGACAGGCAAGGTTACGGGCAGAATATGGAGAGGTCTCCAGGATATTCCATCGGATTGGCGATAGCGGTTTGAAACTGAATTTTGGTTAATTTTAAATTAAGCTGATTCCTCATGAGGGACCATATTGTTAGAAGAAAACGTCCTTTTAAAATAGATTTTCGTTTTTATTTTTTCGTTCTGTTTAATACCTTAAACTTTTTTTTTTTGTTAATATTTGCTGTGCTCTTATGTTGTGCCTTCCAAATATTAAAAGATGTATTATTATAAATATATAAAGTGAATTCGTATGTGCCATATATATTTATGAACGTAGTTTGTTAGAGGAGTATATAACAGAGCTATTTCGTTTTGGTGCTAATCTTTTACTATTATTTTGTCCTGAAAGGCAGCTATTAGCGGTAACGTATGTACTTAATAATATTTAAATTGTATATAATATGAACCAATAAGGTTATTAAATAATTAATTTTATGTAGAAAACAAAAGATATTTATTGTGTTCTCATTAGTTTACTCAGTACTAAGCTAGGTTAAAGTTATAGATAGGTGTAAACATGTCCTCCGATGGAAGTTGTATCTTTAAATATTTCAAATTTAAATCAATATTTTTGATAGTGATTCCTTCTTAAAAAACAAACCTTCTTCAGCAAGGTCTTTGTTGACTTTACGAGTTGATATTCGTTAAGCCATTTTATATTACTTTCGAATCGCCCCGCCGTTCTGTTAATTCACAATTTTGATAATGGCTTCTCTGAAGTCATGTCTCTCAAAATTTTGGAAATTTGTCTATCACTATTGTTTCTTTTTTTTTGTTTGCTAGCGACGCTGGCTGTTTCAAAAAAAGCATTAGTAAGCTAGGAATGATGTTCTTCATTAAATGTTTAAAGCGCTTCCAAAGAATTTGCTGATGTTATTTTAATAATCTCGTGCAAATTTATGCTAACGCTAAGTAAGGACCTTTGTTTTCCGCGCCTGTTTATGCTAGTGTTGGTATATAATACTGGGTTTTATCAATATTTATTTCAAGTCAAAAGAATCTTCTTGTAAAATGTTCATTTCTCTTATTTCATTTTGCCAGGGTTTATTTATTGTCTATTTTTTTGCGCTCTTCTTGTGTTATCTTCGGTATTACCAGATTATATTCGATTGGTCCAGAATGAAAATCGTCATTGTTACTTTCAAAAGAATCTAGTAGACGATCAGCCACTCGATAGATTATTTTTTGTAGTCAACCAAACAGTATCTTCAATTTCCGTTATTGTTAAAAAAAAGCTGCAGCACTTGCTTTTCATACTTCTGCGATGTGTTGGAGTTGTTTCTACTTGACGCATTTTCAGTTTGATGTTCTCTAAATCAGTGTATTGAACCTTTTGGATAATAATTTTATACTTATGTTTACATACCACTGCGCTGGCCAATATATCTTTCGCCTATTAAATGCCCAATCCAAATTTAGTAAACAGAAGCCAAATACAGGTTTCCGGACGTACATTATTGTTTGAACTATTGTTTCTAGGTTAGTAGGAAAATTCAACAAGCGTAATTTATATTTAAATTGGATAACGTTAGATGTTGGAATATCTCCGAAGAGATTTAGCCAACTATCAAACAAGTTTAATTTCTAATTGGCCAAACGTTCCTAGTTTCAGTGTTAAACCCTCTGAGGCTTATTTGCTATTTATCCGAGGCAACGCTTTTTCAAATTAATTTGAGGAGTTCCGAATTAATTCTAACTATCATATTAAAAATAAAGATACAATTTCTATTCGAGGATAACTTCGATAACCATGTAGGAATGATAAGTCAAAACTTGTGGCTATGGTATTCTATACTAATACTATTAGCCGATAAAGATCAGGGTTTCTCATTTATTCTTCTTATGTTCTCATTATTTTATTTATTTTTTTTTAGTTGGTTATTCGTACTGTCGTCCAAATGCTAAGTAATTTTAAGTTTTATAAAAGAAAAACGCTTGTTCAAAGGAAGATTAGTCACTTTTTTGCGATATCCTGAAGGACAAGGCAGATTCTTTCTTTGAATAGACGAGAGTGTTACTAGTCGAAAAATGCGTTCCGTTAAAATTTATGAGTATTTAATCGGAACGCATAGTCTTAAGTTATTTCTCCCCTTTATTTTTGTTTAAATAATCCTTACGCTAATGTTGTTCGCTTTTAAAGATAGTATTCAATGGATCTTTTTGCTTTCATGATCTAATAGATGGATTAGGAGAATGTAATAATAATGATAGTCATGTCGAGAATTTTTTTTAGTTGAACCGATCAACCAATGTTGCTATTATACACAAGAAGTTTGCAAATATTTGCGGCAAAAGAAACGTGAGGAGGAAAAACTATGGATATGTTTCTATCTAACCGACGTCATCAGCCTTGCTTCGAGTGTTTCTCTATCGGCTCCAGTAGTACCAAGAGATATACGTCTGCGGCGTAGAAAGTAGGGACAAAAGCTCCAAATCAACTCTTGGGGAGCTTTCTAAACGGCAGGTGTATAACACTAAATGACGCTAGAAGATACATTGGTTGTTGTTTCGAGGGGTAGCAAATAGTGGTGTGAGGTAGACAAGCACTCGGAGCAACATTGATGACGACGGGTAAACAGAAACATGTCCATTGGCTAGTGTTTTCTCTCCGCACATTACTTTTACCGTGTGTGATTCTACCAACACCATGAATAGCGGCTTTAACACCACCTTTGGTTTCTGGTTATTGCTTTTAGGAACCCCTATTTTGATGTGTTCTTAAATTGCGTATAGGGACATTCACCATTACTGTCTATAACTTTTAGTTATTAAAGCCCAAATACTTCTTGTAGCCATAAATAGATTAACTGTTCCAAGAAACAATTTTTCTAATTAAATATTTTAAAATGTTATGTTTGCATTGGAAAAGTCAAAACCGTGTGAAACCGAAAAAAAATATAATTTTTAAAGCTAATAAGTGATTCGCAAAATCGATGAATCCATTTTTCTAGCCTTTCGAATGGGATAGTGGCCTCCAATAAAAATTGATTGCGAAGAGGTTTAAGAATTATTGTCCCAAACGAATGGTATGCATTTAAAAGAACTATTTAAGATACGCTCTCTTTAAACTAATGAAAAGTACCATCTTTATCCATGACATTGCTTGTCGAAATTTTTACATTATTTGGATATTATTTTTTTAATTTTAAGTTGTTAACAGAAAAGAGAAAAAAATCTTTTTTCTTCTCCTACATTGATTTCGCTGCTATTTTTTATTTGTTTTTTGCGTTTTTATTTTATTTAATATTTCATTTGTTTTTAATCAAGTCCAAGGATCAACTCACGTTGAATACTTTTAACACACGACAACAAACGCAACGAGTAGACAGACACACTGAAGATGGCAATCGCTAAACATGATTTCATTTTTATTAAATATTAAATAAAATTGAAAAAAAAATATTTAGATAGGAATACATCTAAAAGTCCGCTATCAACAGAGATGACAAAGGTAGGGGAAATTATTACTTTTTTGCAGCGACTAGACAGACCCGCGTTTTGTCTACTCTCGGGGTCTAGTCGCTGCAAAAAAGTAATAATTTCCCCTACCTTTGTCATCTCTAGTTATCAGTGTTCCATACTCCTACACTGATGTGGGTTTTTTTTTTTTGAAAAGACAAATACACAGCTCGACATGACAAATCTAACGTTTCCGTTAAAACTAGTACTAAGATAATCCAAAATGGTTTGTTCGAAAGCGATTTTATTTTAAAAATTCAAATTTTAAACATTTCCCATATTTTAGTATTTATTTACGTCACTAAAAATTAAAAAAAATGTATTTTCAAACAAATCGCTCGACTTGCTTAAATAACCTCGAATAAATCTTAAGTTAGCTAGGTTCTAGAAAAAGATTTGCAAATAATTGAATTAAATCTGGAGTTTTATTAATTTGAATATTGAAAAGATAACGTCGTAATGTTTCGAACAAACCTAAGATATCCTTTAGAATCTTACGGCAATAAGTCCAGACTCTGCCAGTATTTGCAACAAATACTTTCTTTACTAATCGTACTTACTACTCTTACTATTTTTGAGTTAATTTTATTTATAAGCTTATTTATTTGATTCAACTCTAATATCGGCTAATGATATGAAGAGTTTCCTAGTCATTTTTATTTAATTATTTAATAGTAGTAATAAATTATAATGTAACGTATTGCATAAGAAAGAATATTTTAGTTATTATAATATACAACAGAAGGTCGGTAGTGCAATATTGAATAATGTAGTAAGCTACGGCAGTAGGAATATGTGTATTAATTAATCACGTATGTAATGTATGTCTAACATTTATTATTCGAAGTTTTCGTAGACCGTAATGAAGTGTATATTGTTATAATCGTATTCTCCTCTTTGATTCGTATTCAATAATTAATTTTGTAATGTAAATGTGTTAGGATTTTCATTCCCCCCGATATAATCGTTTCGAAAAACTTCAATTTTCATTCCTGATGTAGTTTTGTACGTAATCTTTTTGGATCATCCTTTATACGGTGGTTTTTTTTTTGTGTTTTCTATAGAATTTCTGTACTTTTATACAATAAAATGGTGACCATGCAAGTTTTCGGGGTGGTATTCTTGTAAACCATTACTCCCTATCCTGTTAGCCTGCTCACCTCAGAGGTGTTGTAAATCGACTCAGAAATATTACACTCATTCACATGATATGCAAGCGGAAGGAATGTTTTATTAAAGACGATAAGCGTTTAAAAAGGTCAATGAAAATACATGTATACATGCTGTTGCTAAAATTAGCGCATACCGCATATTACACAAGCTCGAGACCTCTTGACACCTCTTCGAGATAATCTACTTCCTTATGTTAAATATTATTGATTATAAAAAGAAAGAAAGCCACAAAACGAAACGTTGTAAATCCTAAGTATAGTCGATGATTCAATAATTCCGACCGTTTCGTTTGGCAAATCGCGTGATCTCAAATTCGAACTAGTAGCTTGTAACGGGGAACGTCTTTTAAATTTCATCGTTTTTCCGCATAGAATCCCGTATTTACATTTTATCGAATTGGCAATAAGTAGATAAAAAAAAAAACGAAGCGAACTGTATAGGCCGTTGAACTGCACTCTATTTGTTTATAATTTAAAGGCGACGCGATTTTCGATAAGCTTTCGATAAATTTCATGAATGGATTGAATTGTATGCAAATATTAGGATATCTTTTTATGCCGCATATGCGTTCCTGCAACCTCTTCCTGGTTTATTAGCGCACATGTCCTTGATGTATAAAGAATGGAAGACAAGACTTATTGGCATTTCTATAGTTATAGTAAGAAATTGCTTTCTTTCGTGCACGTAAAGGATTTTTTTAGTAAAGGCCTAATACAACAACAATGCCTCGAATCGTTTCGTTCTTTTTTGGTAATGAAGCACCATCACAAGCGGATTGCAGAATTTCGTCGAAGGTCGATCAAAACCGGTTGCTCCAAAAAACATCGATGCTGTCTGTGAGCACCATGATTGAAAAGGATCAGGATGTGACTTACCGTGAGATAGAGAGATTAGGCGTAATACAATGCGATACATTGGATTTTCCATGAACATTTAGATGCGAAAAAGATCGATTCGTTATGGATTCCGTATAATTCGACAAAGAAATTTCAATATCCATGTACAACATCTTAACAGATGATCCGAATCCAACAAAAGTTATTCGTTCACGAAGCACAACCAATAAAATGATTGCTGTGGAAGATTGAAGAATAGTTAATGCTGAATGGTATACAACGATTTGTTTGCCAGAAGTTGATGAAATTCCAGCTTTCACATAGCACATCAAACAATTATTACTTGAAGGCGAAGAACATCGAAGTAATGTCTTATTGCTCGTATTCACCTGATGTGCCCCTGAATGTCAAACAAATCACCTTAAGGGGTTGTTAAAGCCTTCGAAAACCATCTTTTGAAGATTGCACCTTCAGAGGGGAAAGAATGTTTCGATAATTGATTCGAACGAATGCAAAATTAAATGAAAAGGTTTCCTTCGTAAAAGGTGGCCCGATAAGCGCGCAACATATTTGAGTTTCATTGTATTTCCTTCTAATCAAGTATGTTGCGATCGAAATATCGCAAATATCAAGTGGACATAACTAGATTATAAAAAAATATGATTAAAGAATTTATTAAAAAAAAAAACAGGAAAAGCTTCGCGGAAAAAATCAGCAAGTTTTGGTGCCAAATCGTGCGATGGTTAAGCGAACTGTTCGGTTATTGATTCGTCGTCGGCCAGGACGATCTGTCGAAAATATTGCCACAATGACTGAGAATCCTCGGCTTACCACGAGTTGGCAATTTCAAAAACCACTCTACGGCGAATATTACAAAAAAATCTTCACCCTCATCCTTACAAGGTTTGATTAACTCAGGAAATTAAGTCTATAGGTCATATGCAACGACTACATGCCAACTGGGTCAAATCAAGAAGTGAATGTCGATTTGTTGAAAAAAATCGTGTTTGAGATGTTGAGAATCCTCGGCTAGTTCATGGCAAAAAGGGACCCTTAAAAAGTGTTTGATGTGGGTTTTGGAAGGACGGAGTTATTGGAATACATTTCTTCAATGACAAATTGGACAAGACGTCTTTATAGTCTGCGCGAGGAAACCTTCCACATATAGCGCAAGAAACAATGCAATTGTTGCAAAGGCGATTTTCAACCGTGTCATCTAAAGCGACGGCAACCAGAATTGATCACCGAGAACGTGTAATCTCACGCCGTGGGATTTCTTTCTTAAGTCTCGCGCATATTCCAACCATCCAACAGTTGACAAGGTTAAGGATGGAATTCCACGCGTCATTGTTGAAATTGAGCGGCAAAATTTCACTAAATAGGAAGAAATAAGGTCGCGAGAGTTCTGTATGATAATCACTCAGTTACAATAAAAATAATACAGCTTTTCCAAGAAATGTCTTTTATTGAAAAATTAAACGTTACGCCCACTACGTCTTCATATCTCATGTAAGTTTAAATACGAATATCTGTGGACGCGACGCCTCATCGGCACAGCTTTGCAAGCGCTGCCGTCTAAAGCTAGATATTCTAATCCATTAAAATTGCCGAAATTAACGTTATATCCACCTCTACAGAACAGAATACAAGTAAATATTCAACAACTTTGCGAGAGTAGCTGACTTCGGATAGTTGGAAATTATTAAAATTGTTGGAGGCTGTTGACGAACTACGCTTAATGAATCTAGATCTTCTTCCTTCAATTCAGTAAGGATTGGAAATGACCTACTGAAATGTTGACGTCGTTTCTGGCTAATAGCTACACATTCGGATGGAATGCATTCTGTTCTCTCCAGATCTTATTGGCACAGACGGCAGAGTCGATCTTAAGCTTTCCTTAGCTTTTGTAAGTGGTGTTTTAAGGATACCTGATCTATCAGTAAACCAGCCAATATTCTGACATCCCCTTTGCTGAGATATAACATTGTCTTTGTCGTATCTAACATAAATGATTTTGCCCTGATATGTTTCGTCAGTATGATGCCTTTGGCTTTTCATACCTCTCCATACCTTACGTTAAGAATTTTTTCAAATTGCACCATGACCAATTTTGTTATTTCATCCATAGCATCCATCTTGTTCCAACATCCATCTACATATGTGTCGAAATACGAGATTTTGGCTGTATTATTGGATATGGAACGAAAAGTATTGACACATATTCGTTTATTTATTCTAAGATTACGTCAACGTTGCAAAAGAAAGAAGATTCTATTATTTAATACCTGCTTTGAGATACTTTCGATTCAAAAAAGTCTACGTACAATGTGGAAGTTGAAAGAGAAGTAATAAATAAGTGCCAAAAAGGAACATTAAGGATAAGAATATTGGCTATAAGATACTACAATTTTACCACAATAGATCCATGTATTAATAAATCACAATTAACATTAAAATAAGATATCAAAGTGACCTCCATTCTACTAAGAAACTGTTACTTCCGTGACATGCAAGAGGAACAAAAATAGAAGAAGTCCGATTCCAACAAATTTTACATTCTATACGTACACAGATCTCGTTAACGTTTAGAATATTTTTTCCGCGATTTTTTTATGATACAATCGGCGATAACTTCAATGAAGTTGACGTAGAATTCGTGCAGCGGGCCGACGTCCAAAGAATCTGGGAAGGGATGAAATCTTGTCGAAATAAGAACAAAATCCGATCCATTTATCAACAAAGCATCGAATGGCTATGACACTTCGATGGAGTTGATATTGTTGATAAGTGTTTTCTGTGCGCTGACCGTTACAGAAAGTGCGGTGGAAAGTGAAAATCAAAAGGTAAGATCTTATTTACCTGCTAGAATTCACTGTTTTTCACTAATTTTGTTTTTTATACCTGAAGATGTTCAAAAGCGAATTCTGTTATAAAGTTTTAAATTTTGTTTTTTACCTTTGTTTATTAAAGATTCGTCAATTCCGCTAATTTTTAAAAACTATTACATCATTTACGTATTTTACATGT
This sequence comes from Oryctes borbonicus, assembly GCA_902654985.2. Taxonomy (NCBI): domain Eukaryota; kingdom Metazoa; phylum Arthropoda; class Insecta; order Coleoptera; family Scarabaeidae; genus Oryctes; species Oryctes borbonicus. The sequence continues at coordinate 6,270,998 of LR736865.1, forward strand.
TTGTTTTTTTTTTCTACGAACTGAACTAGAACGTTCTCTCTATTAGTACTGGCTTATCAAATAAGGTCGGCCTAGGGTCACATAAATTCTTACTTACATACAACGACATAGTTTTTAAAAAGATGTACGCAAACATGTAGCTCCATAAATTATTTAGATGATTATAGAAGGACTAATGATTATGTATACAGGATGTTCAATTTATTATTATCTGAAATGTGAATTAAATTGCCAAAAATAAATAGTTGATCTCTATTAATAAACAAAATAAAGCAACAAATTCCGAACTTCAGATCTTTTTATTTTTTATGGTTTAAGAACAAGGTTCTCTTTCCGAGAGCCCCATTAAATCATGGCTGTTGTGCTTACTGTCGAAACTGCAAGGCCATATTTAAATCCGCTAGACTCTTTTCAACATTCGCTATCTATGCCTTGGTTATTAAAACAGTAAAGCAATTGAAGTATCGCCACACTCCGCACTCGGAGCAACCCTTTGGAGAGTTCGTGGATTCCCATTGTTAACCGTACCACCCAAGTACATACAAGATTTTTGCTCGTACCACAAGACATGTGTTCATCTTACATCAATAAATTCATGAAAGCTAAGTGACTCGCGGTCTTAATTAATGGTTTTCTAATTTAATATTATGCCCGGTTTCGTTTATGCGTTGCACTACAACGATTTGACCCTTCCATAGTAATAGTAGGCTATATGTTGTCTGAATGCTGTGGCTATCACGTCCAACATAAGCTTAATCACACTCACGGTCTTCCTTTCGAATCGCTTAGAAGCTATTTATAATAGTTACACTTCTGTAGATGTCGATGGCGCCCTTAAGAAAGTCCACCACACGCATTTTGTAAAAAATTCCACGACAATTCCGGCAGAAATTTCACAGGATATCGACGAAAGTGTTAATAAAGCTTTCAAGGGACAAGGGCGTGTGTTTCAGCTCACCAAAAACTCTCAGGAGCCTTCTAAGCAATCAGAATGATAAATTTGATACAAAGAAAGGGTTGGGAAATTATGAAGACGCATGCGGCGACTGGGATAAAATTTATAATGGACGAACGAAACGCGCAATAGGCACCAGATTCAAACAATGCATAGCTTATTATCATTATGGAAGGATCGAAACTTCAAGTGTAGCGCAACACATACACGAAACCGAGGATAATATTGAATTAGAAAACCTCAAGTTAATGATGGACATGAAAATTAGACGCTTAGGAAACCATTTATATGAAAAAAAGAAGTTTACACGTGGTGCATGCCACGTCTGAAACCTTTCAGAAGCTAATTTCAGATTTTTTTACGTTGTTAGTCATGAATTGCAACTTCGACAAATCTAAACTTAAAACAGTCATTTCTAAAAGTTAAAGATTTTTTGAGTCCAATTTTGTATGTTGTCTTTTCGTGCGCGATCTTGTTTTTAACAGAAACGCAGAAGACATAACTCGATGTTTATGATTGTAATATTTGGCAAATGTTTATAAATTATTCCTTATCATCATCGCTTAGAATAATACTACATGTAGGTCAAAGACTTAAATATCAAAGCTAAAATTTATAGTCTATCATGCCTCGAATTATTTTAAGCTTGTGTACAATTATTATTATTATTGATTGATAAGAAGCGATGACATCAATTTAGGGACCTCATCTGTTGCTTTATCTCGAACATTTGCAAGCTCTGTAGAAGATTTAAATTAATTATTCCTTACAGCCAATTTCATTGAATATGAATGCAAAACCAATTTACACCTTTCTTGTGTACGTGAAAAGATAAATCGAGATAACCTCTTACTTTTTTTTATTATGCCTTATCATTATTTAATAATTTAGATTTGAAGCAATTGTTCTTTACAGTATTACGTAGATGCTCTAAAAGATGGCGACTTCACTGCTTTTCATGACTTTCAAACTGTAAGCTCCAAAATATAATAAATTTAAGAAAACGGTTTGCTAATTTTTGGGATTTCTAGGACGCAGTTGCTTACAAAATTCGAACTCCTCCGATCTGTTACGTAGAATTACGTACGAAAAATGAATTCCTAACATTGGATACTGCGCAGGTTCGTACAAGATACGAGCTAGAATAAGTCACTTAACATAATTTTTTAGAAATCAATAGAAAATAAACCAGGAATAGCGAAATTCTGTAAAGGACATGAAATTTATTTCTTACAATCGAACTCCCGTGCAAAACGCGCAAACGGCTATCCAATACGGGGACAAACACAATCGCAGTACTTAAACTACGGAAATGACAATCAACCGGGAAAAGCGGAAGCTGAATCGACGCATGGAGGTACCAGAGCAGTTGTCAGTAAGTCTCTAAGACGATATGTATCCATCAAAAATGAAGTTAAATGAGATACTTATCTTTAGGTGGTACAAGCGGCATGGGGCAAGCGCAAAGCCAAAGTTTGCCATTTGATTGTAGAGATTGTTTTGCACAAGGACAAGGTATTCACGGTTTGGTAGATTATTCAAGACCTCCTGTTCCCGAAAAGGTTATATACCGTCCAACAGGTTACCAAAATGGTCGTCCTGGACCATCACAATTTCCATATACACCCGAAGGACTACTGCCAGGTCCAGGTCCATTAGAGACAAATGGAAGGGTCCCACTAGGACCAGACGGCAGACCATTAATACAAAATGGTAGGCCGGTGGGACCCGGTGGAGTTCCACTTGGCCCTGATGGTAGACCAATTGGGCAAAATGGAAGACCTGTAGGACCAGGAGGAGTGCCACTAGGACCAGATGGTAGACCAATTGGACAAAATGGAGGACCATTGGGACCAGGTGGAGTCCCGCTCGGACCAGGTGGAGTTCCACTTGGACCTGATGGTAGACCGCTAACACA
>LR736865.1:6273880-6416800 GCA_902654985.2 Oryctes borbonicus
TGGAGTCCCACTCGGACCTGATGGCAGACCATTAACACAAAATGGACAACCAGTGGGACCAGGTAGAGTCCCACTTGGACCAGATGGTAGACCAATAATACACAATGGAAGACCAGTACGACCAGGCGAAGTGCCTTTAGGACCAGACGGAAGACCATTAACCAATGGCGGTCCATCATATGGTAAAGGTAATCTGCTTATGTTTATTAATATATACGGAGTTAATACAAAGTCTCACAACGGCAAAAAAACTTTTAAATATTTTAAATCTCTTTTTATGGTAATTTCTAATCTAACATTTGATCAACATTTGACTCCTTATTTTTTCTAATTGTGCTTATTAACTTGTTAGACAATGTATATGGTTATTTCTAGTAGATTAAAACAAAGGTTTAACATAAAACAGATAGATTTGCTTAAAACATCACATACTATTTTTTTCGAAGTAAAGAATAAAATAAGATGTTATTGAAAATATTTCGCAATTTAGCTAAATGGGAATGTTTTTGAGAAATTCTTCTTGATGGATTTTTAAAGGCAATGTGTAACGTGGTCACCACACCAGATGTTATTCGCGGAATATTAGTAAATGTTCATTTATTCATATTTTTGAGGAATGTCTCTCGAAAAACAAAAGTTTGTAACATTTTTGCATTTTATCATTTTAATAAAACAGCTGTTTGCATAGCTTCCTATTTAATTTGATAAAGAACGACCTTCTTTGGAGCTAGGGAAATCTTTATAGAACACATTCTGGAATAGTTTCTATCAAATTCTAGAAAATAAAAAGACGTTTAAGATACCGGCCGAAAATGTAACGGTATACCGAGTCTCCCATTAAAGAAAATTGGTAGCAAGCTTATTATAATACATTTGTTATTTTCAGCTATATATCCATGCCGAGTTTCAAAAACAAAAAATATCAAAATTACTCGATCTTTCTCAGACTTTGTAGTGACCCTATATATTTATTTAAACTCAACTTTATACTATATATCATAATTATTTACAGAAACAGAATATTTACCAGAAGGTCCCAGTGGTGGGGGAAGATTTAGTGGAACATTTACTGGAGGATATCAACCAACTGCTGGCCATGCAGGTACATTTTCCGGCGAATTTAGGGGTACCTATGACCATTCTGGTACAGGAGGGTATTATCAGCCACCATCAGAACCAAGTCAATCGCTAACAAGACCGCAATACAACGGAGGAAATGGATATCCGCTAGGTACACCCACGTCTGGCCGACAACCTGGAGCAGTCACCAACGGTTATTTGCCGGATACAACTGGACGACAACAGCCCGGAAGACCTGGATGTGGGGCAGTTAGTTGTCCACCTGGTTGTGCACCAATAGAAGGAAATTGCACGGGGGAAGGTGGCTATCCCAGTTATACACCTGGCGCTGAATACGGTCCCGGCGCTCCTGGTGGACCTGGTTATGGACCTGGAGTACCAGGAGTAGGTTACAGACCTGGAGTACCTGGGGCAGGTTATGGCCCTGGAACGCCGGGAGCAGGTTACGCGCCCGCAGCACCTGGAGCAGCATACGCGCCTGGAGCACCGGGAGCAGGTTATGGGCCGGGAGCGCCGGGAGGAGGTTATGGACCTGGGGCAGGTTACCGGCCTGGAACACCAGGAGCAGGGTACGCAACTGGACCAGGTTACGCACCCGGAGCACCTGAAGGGGGATACGGGCCTGGAGTACCGGGAGTAGGTTATGGACCTGGAGCGCCAGGAGCAGGCTATGGACCCGGAGCACCAGGAGCAGGTTATGGACCTGGAGCACCAGGAATAGGTTATGGACCTGGAGCACCAGGAGTAAGTTATAGGCCTGGGGCGCCAGAAGCAGATTACAGGCCTGGAGTACCAGAACCAGGTTATGGACCTGGAGCACCAGGTGCGGGTTATGGGCCAGGAGCACCAGGAGCAGAATACAGACCTGGGGCACCAGGAGGAGGATACGGACCTGGGGCACCCGGAGCAGGTTACAAACCTGGAGTACCAGAAGGAGGTTACGGCCCTGCAGCACCAGGGTTAGGTTATAGACCTGGAGCACCAGGAGCAGGTTACGGGCCTGGAGCACCAGGAGCAGGTTACGGGCCCGGAGCACCAGGACTGGGTTACGGGCCTGGAGCACCAGGAGCAGGTTACGGGCCCGGAGCACCAGGATTGGGTTACGGGCCTGGAGCACCAGGAGCAGGATACGGACCTGGGGCACCAGGAGCAGGATACGGACCTGGAGCGCCGGGAACAGGTTATGTACCTGGAGCGCCGGAAGCAGGTTATGGTCCTGGAGTACCAGGAGTAGGTTATGGACCTGGAGCAGGTTATGGTCCTGGGGCGCCGGGAGCAGGTTATGGACCTGGAGCACCAGGAGCAGGCTACGGACCTGGAGCACCAGGAACAGGTTATGGACCTAGCCCTGGGGCCGAAACAAATGGTTATGGACCTAGCTATGCACCTGACGGAAATGGATACGCTCCCGGTGCAACCGGTTATGGACAAGAAGGTAATGGTTATGTACCTAGTTATGGCCATGGCCCAGGAGTAAATGGATATGCACCAGGTTCTGTCGGCTACCAACCGGGAAGTCCAGGATATCCTGGTGCAAGTGCTGCACTTATAAAACCAGAAGAAGATGATGCAAATACACAAGCCGAAAGCTCTGTACAGCAAGTTAATAATAATACTCAGGCAACCGCAAGTGCTCAAGGTCGATACTTTGGTGGTACAGCTCAATCGCAAGTGAGCGGTACCTATTCTGGTTCAGGATCATTTAGTGCTTCGGCAGGATCCTTAGACAGCGTACGAGGAGCACAAACTCAAGTAACCGGTGGGAAGGATGGAGCGATCAGCTCCGCCCAAGGTACTGGTGGCGCCGCTCAATCTCAAGCTCAAGTTCAAATGATGTCGGCAACAGGACAGACGCAATCTTTATCACAAAGCGGAGGAATCAATCACGGCACAAATACACAAGTCGAAGCTGGAGATAAAGGCGGTATGGCGGATGCACAAGCGAATGGTCCTGGTAGCACTTCATCACAAGCGCAAATAGGATTTATGCCTTTTGACAAAAATGACAAAGACGACGGCCAAAAAACACCATTCAGAGGCGGAGGAACTGCAAGCTCTCAAAGCGGCTCTTACACAGGACAATCGCAAGCACAAATTCAAGGAAAATTCTTGTACGGCATTAAGTATACTGGCGCAGCTCAAGCCGGTACCGGAACCAACGCCACTACATCTAGAAATCAAACAAAACCTTTTACGATCAATCACCAGAGTGCTTTCGCTAAATTTCCAAATGGCTTTACAGGAGGCAAATCTACTAACATCGGACTCGGTGATATTAGACCTACTGGTGGTGGTTCAACTAATGGAAATAGTAACCGTATGAATGGTAATTCTTTGGATACGGGTCCAACTAATGGAAATAGTAACCCTATGAATGGTGATTCTTTAGATATGGGTCCAATGGTTGGCGGTCCTACAAGCGTTGGTGCTATGAATGGTGGTCTTACTGGTATGGGTTCAATGAATGTTGGTCCTACTGGCATTGCGCCCATTGCTAATGGTATGCATGAAATCGAAAGCGAAATCATTACTCAAACCGAACTACCCGCAACGACGGAAGCACCCGACCAAGTTTACGACGACGAAGACGATTTCGACGATTACGATGAATCGGACGTTCTCGCTGATACCGTTCCCAGGAATTTAATGAGGACTTTAATCAATCAACAAAGTCGCTCGCAAAAACAACATATCATACTCGATCCGCTGGAAGACTTGGATGCCACCGTAATTCAAGATCAAGATCCTCCGCACGGTACGGTTCTACAACCTGGACAGTCGATACCAGGGTCGCCAGGATATAAAATACCAGCAGGTTTTCGAGGAAAGATTAGTTCCGTGGCTGGCGAACGCACCTCAGCGGTTGGTCCAAATTCCCAAGCTCAGAGCGTAACGTTAACGCCGGGAGTTGGTAAAATAACTTACAAGAGGCCCGTTTATACCGTACGTTCCAATACTAAACTAGAAAATAACGGTTTTGGATATGGAACTAGTTACACTTACCAACCGATTCAGTATCATCTAAAGAGCGGAAAATCTTATCCGCCATTTGTTTCCGTTGCTAAAACAGAGAGCGGTTCAAAAAATCTTTACACAGGAGTAAAAAGTCCATCGGTTTATTACACTCAAACATCGACCTGCGGATACTTCACCAATACTTGCGTTTACAATAATGGCAGAAAAATATGTCTGCCAAGGCCAAAACTGAACCCTGATGGAACACCGGTAAAGTGTTAAGGAAAAATACTTTGTAAATATAATTAAATAATAACAATTTTTACAAATATAGTCTAGCGTAATATAAATAATGATTACCGGTACTATTTCACTGCCATTAAAAAAAAAACCTGCTATAAATGTAAGCTTATGGAAAGAAATACAGAAATTAATATTCGGATGTTTGTTAAAGTAAATTGTAACTAAATGTGTAGATTTTATTTATTTTCACGATTTTAAAGTAAATCTTTAGTGTGTATTCTGATATAATCTGTAAATTGAGTGGAGAGAAATAAATAAGTTGTTTCTAATATTCCAGTTTTAATTTTGTTACCCGTTCTATAATAAATTATTATATTCCAAGTAGAAAAATAGAAATATTTAAGCAACATAAGAATCAGCAAACTAAAACAAGAAAACTGTTGCAAGTGCCTCAAAATTTGGTAAACTTGGCAACCTCCGCACCACACAAGTTTAATTTATTGTATAATAATACAATAATTAGTCCGGGACGGCCGTTTCGAGGACATGAGTGGTCCTCATCATCAACCGGTGACCGAATGATCACAATAATAAATAAATAAATAAAAGAATAAATAAATAGGTACATAGAACAAATCTGGTATCAACCATCTCGGAGATTGAACATATGAATTATTTGTTCGCATGCGTAAATAAAACTAACTTTGTTCCATAAATAATTTATTTACTGGACTAATAAAATACGTTTTTTTGAGATTTTTAAATGTTTTCATTAGTGTTATTGCCGTTGTAAATAATAGTTATAAGAAAAAGATATGCAACGGGACGCATAAAGGTAAATATTAGAATTAAATAAAAGCACAGTTTGGCAATTTATTCATGTACAGAATGATCAGTCGATAGTAAACAGTAGATGTACAAATATCATTTCTGGACTAGGAGCTTGAGAAATTAAAAAAAAAAAAATGATTGTTACACTATTAGATGAAAAAATCAGCAACTTTTAAGCAAAACCAATGCAATTTGGAACGTTTTACTCAAGATATGATATCCTGCGATGTTCCCGCGAAATTGCACTTATTAAAAAAAAGATAAAATGTCTTGTAAATGGACAATAAAATTTATTACGAGTTATCCGTTTTTGAGTGACTATCATTTCTGGTTTTGATGGACTTAACTTATTCACTATAACCGAGCTATCGTTATAAACAAGTCCAGATCGGATTGTAAAAGAAATATTATAAAATCTTACCTTTTACAATGATCTTCGGAAAAAAGGAGGAATTGCTGACAGATTATTAAAAAAAAATACGCGCACTGGTAGGCATAGCAGTGAATATAATGTGCCCAAAGGTATTTTTCTCATGCGTGCTTTAAAAATACATTTAAATAAAATTACCATCTAACTCGTTTCGTACCAAAACAATAAATCGGAATTTTTAATTTAATTTGAAATTTCTATTCTACAAACAGCAAACACAGAACACTAACGTTGTCGAAGCATCAGATCCAAATTAGCATAAAAATTTACTAATGCCCCAAATATGTCAAGAAATTCGGGTTTTTCCCTGACATCACGATCTCTAAGAGTCAGTTCAAAAGCACAACATTTAATGCAAAGTTTTAATATACCGGATCGGAAACAACCGGAACACTGTGGTTGAATGCACACTACGAGACTGATTATTCTAATTAATGATTGATTGAATTGGAGTTTTTATTAACTTCTAAAAGGCATTGTTAATTCAATTTTTATCTGTAAACTTATTTGATTCGAATGAAGAAAGTTACTTATTTATCGAACCTGAGAATTATAATATTACCGCTAATGTTGTTTCTTTTTGGTGTTTCGAATGAGACAGAGTATGTACATATTGTACGTACCCAATTGTTTCTTGTTATAATGACAATATGTTGTCGATAAGCAGAACTGAGCCCTACCAAAATATTTGTTTTACCAAGTAAAACAAATGCCATGCAGCCATTAATGTGGCAACGAGATTTTCTATTTTAGTGGCTAAACAATGTACTTTCTTTACATCAACTCTAGCCTAAATGAAATCTCGTAATCCAAACGCAGTATTATAGAACAACACACACGAAAAACAATATAACAAATTCGAAACTTTACTTCCACATATCCATTTAACTTTCTTTTATAAATTTCCATGAAAAATCGTCGTGTAAACGTTCTCTTCTTTTCGTTATTCCGTATGTCTTTTATTATATTTTTTTCTCCAAAGGACTATTCATTTTTAGTTATTTGTCACCATATAAAAACGCTCGATCATCTAAACGACAACACACTCTCCCATAGCTAAAATAGGATTGGACGCGGAAATCCTACACCGACTAGACTGTGATTGGTTGTTCGGTCAGACATCAGGGCAACCAGGATCGCGATTTCATTGCGTCCCAAATATTTCATTTCAACATACTGTGCGTTGTAGGAGGTATAAGGCATCTAATTCATTTAGCAGTGTTGACCAATAAAAAAATAAATTTTAATATTGTTCTTGAATTCAATTGAATTTGAATGGAGGGCGCGCAGGGACGAAAACAATATACACGTCCCTATAAACACCAAATTTTACATTTTCTGCAAGCTGCAGCTACGCGATATTTATTGCATGTCCGTTGATATTGCAAGGTGTCAGAGTTTAAATAAAAAATCTTCAAAATATCCAAGTTTTGCTCAAAAATCCTTTTTTTTCCTCACATTCTTTTAAATTTTTCCAACTCCTGCTCCAGAAATTTCGCAATTCCTATAAAAATAAATATAGATCGTTATCATTAAGATATAGTTTTTGTAGTAGTTTGTTTTCTTTGCTTCTAATTAGGTACACAGTCACAAGTCTAAAAAAAAATCGTATATACAAGATAAATAATTAATAAATAGGAAATTATATAAACATAAAACGAGGCTATATAATACAAGAGTTAAAATTAATGGAAATACTTAGTAGAAATGTCTTTCGGGTGTTGTCGCGTACTTGATGTTTGACTTGACGTTTCGCTGATCATGCTGTCAGCTTCTTCAGAAGATTTCTAAAGATTTTCTAAAGACAATCTTTAGAAATCCTCTGAAGAAGCTGACAGCATGATCAAGTCAAACATTAAGTACGCGACAACAACCGAAAGACATTTCTACTATGGATTACGGTCGTGAAAGCCTACGCTCAATTAATGGAAATACGTTGCAAGGGAAATCAATAGGTCTCATTTATCGAATGTTACAATATTGTGTACTTATGTAGATGATTGCTATGTATTTAAATTAAAATTTAACGGTTTCCTCGTCGCTAACGCCTTCGTTTAGGATTGTGCCTCGATGGGATAGGAGACTTGATGAACTACAGTTACGCAACCTATGGAAAAGCAGTTCGTTAGTTACGGAATTGATATACATATTTTAAGGCATAAAAAGATAACAAATTATAAGCAACGTGTAAAATTCAATCAATACATCAAATGTAAAAACATGATATTGCCAACATCAAAAGCACAAGTTAATAATTCACCAGCTGCGTGTACATTTGAAACATTCACAAAACATCAAGATTTGCATGGAATTATTTTGCCATTGCCACAAAATGGCTATTAGTAACAAGTGACAAAAGTGATTTTCCAAGTATACATAGATGGTAACCAAACTGGTAAGTATAGAAGAGAGATATTTTGTTATTTCAGGTTGACCGCAGCTTATTCGCGTATTCTAATTAATTCGGCAAATTAGTGGGTTATGATTGAGTTTCTAAAGCATTTACAACGTTTCGCTTGAAACTTCCGCTTCTAATATCTCAGAAATGAAACATACAGTGTGCCCATTTAGTGTGTGTGGACGTCCTCCGCAATTTAAAGAAAAGGTTTTCAAACAATCTTCAAAGGAATGTTTGGCGATGTTAAAACGCAATCCGAATGATTTTTAGCGTCGATTCATAACTGCTGATGAAACAGTGAGTTTCTTATGGCCACAACAAAATCATGGTCACAGTGTTTTATGATATACGCGGCATACTCCACGCTGATTACCTTGAAAAGAGCAGAACGATTAATGGGAAGTATTATGCCAACTTATTGAATCGTTTCAACAATGCCTTGAAAGAAAAACGTCCGCATTTGGCGAAAAAAAGAATTCTGTTTCATCAAGAGGATGCGCGCGTGTGCACTTGTATCGTCGCCATGGCAAAATCCCATGAGTTACTTCCGCATCCACCATATTCGCCAGATTTAGCCTCCAGCGATTACTTCCTATTTCCGATTATGAAAAAATGGCCAGGTGGAAAAAGAATTGGCTAAAACGATGAAATGATTGCAGAAACAAACACTCATCTTGCCGGGTTGATATGATAGAAAAACGTTGGACTAAGTGTATCGACGTTACGCATGTTTTTTTCTTGTCAAGCCTAGGTATTCATCGAACTCCGCTCATATACAGGATGTTCTACTTAGAAAAACTAAAACTGAAGAACTGAACACGCTGTATACTATAATATAATTTTATGTAGTGCAGAATCCATCTTAATATTTTTTATTTCAACACTTTTTGTCTGATTTACTCACAAAATGGAATTACACACTAGATGGGCAACTGTTCTGTATAAAAAACTGCAAATTGAAGCCATTGACATATAGTGTTAATAATTGCTATAGATGCAGCAAACGTTAACTATCTAATGCCTGGTTCCATAAAGTTATAGATTCCTTTCCTTCCAGGCAGAGAACGCTTTGTAAACATATTAGTTTTGAATAATCATATTTTCGCGGAAATAACAGCCCCGATTAGACACAGAAATAAGCGCGTAACATGACGAAAGTGCTGTGCTCTCGTGCTTTACGTTACGTTACGTATATCGAACAGCTAATTTGTGGAATGGTCGTTTCAGAAACGGAGTTTGAGCTTGTAGAATCTATAACTTTGTAGAACCGATAACTATTGATTTTATAAGGATACCTTCTAGAAACCGCGCATAAATAAACTGTAAGTGTTAAAATTTAAACATGCTTTCTTTAATATTTTCACAAATAATATAAGAATAAATTAGTTAAATCGGAATATCCCATGTATGTATTTCCGAAAAAGGGTCACTTACGCAATCGCTATCTTCTAGAAGAGCCATCTCCTCACCACCATCCTCCTTTTCCTCGCTTAAAAATGAAAATAAAGCAAACAGATTAGGTGAAGCACCGGAAGGACACCCACAAGAAGTAGCAGTAGTAGTAGAAGTAGTAGTACTAAAGCAAGCTAGGTCTGAAGACGGATACTGTTCACCGGCAACATGCGCTACGTACCTCGTATGGAGGTGTTGGAGTTGCACTTGGAAATTATCGACTTGCTCCTGCAATTCGTCGTTCGTCCGCTGGAGCTTACGCGTGTTATTCGTTGCCGTATCGAGTTCGTCTTCCGCCACAGCCAAATCCCTTTTCAATTCCTCTACCCTGCTCCTCAATTTCTTCACTTCCGATTCGTACTGTTCCGCTCTCCGAACGGCGTGCGCTAGTTCGGTCATCTTATCCTGAACGATCTTTTTCAGTTTGTTTTGAGAATGTTTTAGATCCGCTATCTCCTAGTAGAAAATTAATATGGTTAGCAAGCACTTCGCTTGTTATCTTATATTTAAGGAATCATATTAGGCTTACCTTTCCTTTATCCGAGACTTCTTGCTGCAGGTGCCTTAATTCAGCGTCCGCATTTGACATAGGACGACCTTTCCTTTCCAACCTCTCTTGCATATCCCTTAATTCCAAGCGCAATTTCTTATTTTCTCTTTCCAAGGCTAACTTTTCAGTCTCCAAACGTTCTCTTTTACCCCACTCAGCCGCATTCTCCGCTTGCAATCGTTCTAGCTGCAGTAAATGCGAAGATAGATCATCAAAATAGAACAATTTGCATTTTCTTAAATCTGTACAATACCTCAGCCCTAAGCTCGTTAATTCTCCGATCCAGATTTTCCCTGGATTGAGATTCTTCTTGTAGATCCGATCGCATCACTCTCAGCTCTTCTTCGTGCTGATCTTGTAATTGGAGTAATTCTCTAACGGCCTCTTGTTTGGCATCCCTTAGTTCGTCGCACTTTTCTTTCGCCTCTTGCAAATCACCGGTTAGCTTCTCAATATTTCGATGTAGTTGAACTTTTTCCCTAAAGGAATATAAGATAAATGTTAAACACATTGTTCATACTGTGCGTAAAAATATCATTTATATGATAAAATGCACCGTGCGTAAAAAAATAAAATATCATTGTATTTTAATATAATAAACGAATAAATTCGCACGCGCTGTCATATATTCTAAGTGGTCTCTACAGTAAAAGGGTTAAATACCTCCAGCTGTTAACTGACACAATTCTTCGAGCTACCTATACAAAGAATTCTAATAAATGAAAAGATATTTTTTCAGCACGAAGGAGCTCCTCCCCATTGTACATACTCATGAATGAAATGATTGGATTGGACCTCTAAAATGATCCAAATTCGACACCCTTGGACCCTTTTTATGGGGGTTCTCTAGGTACTAAAGTACTTAATAATATTAGAGACAAGCCTGAACATTTAAAGGAACTGAAAACGAACATACTTCAAGCTCCTAATGGAATTAATATCAGGCACCTACAAAATGTAAAAAAATCATTTTCGAAATAGGCTGGCTCACTGTTTAGCAGCTTCCGGGAAACAGTTTGAATATTTTCTTTAGACTTTTTTTGTTTAAATTGTACTTTGTTAGTTTTATTCTTTAGTATTCTGTCGAAAGAAAATATATTTTGAGTTACTTCTGTTTCTTCTTAAACGTAAGAACTTGTCGAGTAGAGGAAATAAAGACTTCTAACATTCCACATAAGTAATGTTTATTTTATATTTCAATTTAGTAGTGTCCATTGACAAATTATCTATTATCTTTTTTATTTAAAAGATTAGAGATTCTAACGTCTTAACTTCTATTCATTAATATTGAAATAATACCTCGTAATAAAACCATTTTGATATAAAATAATACTTACTCTCGTTCAACTTGCAGCGTTTTGGTAGCCTCGTCTAATCTCAACTGTAACATGGATAATTTCTGTATAACGTATTCCTCATCGACATCTTTATGTGAAAGTTTATCGTTGCGACCATTCAAACAATTTAATACTTCCGTACTATCTACCAACCTCTTATCTAATAAATCCCTACTTTCTAAAACATGCTTAGGTACAGCTCCTTGCAGAATATATTCTTCTATGGCCGAATCTTTATCAAGATCCATAATAGAAGTAGCCGTACTATCACACTCGACTTGCGTTATCAATCCATTCGAGACTTCGTTCTTCTCCTTTACGGGCGAACTATTACCTAAACTAAAATTAAAATCCTTAAGGGGATCATCACCTAGCGCTTCAAAAATGTGACTATCGAACTGGCCGGCATGTTTCAACAACAGTATGTGTATCTTTTCGATTTCTTTCTTTAATTGCTCGTTTTGCAGTTCTAGTTCTTGTTTCTCACGTTTGGAAGTGCTGGTATCCTTTAATGCAGTTTCTAGCTTAGATCGTAGCTGCTTACTTTCTTCTCGAGCTTTATTACGTTCGTTACGAACTTTGCTCCATTTCTCACGCCAATTTGCTGTACAATCTGACCACCATCGCATTGTTTTCTCCATTTGAGCAGCTCGGGCTCTAGCCTCTTCAAGTTCTCGCTGTCGCATGGCCTAAAATATGTTACATATCGGTCACAATGTAATTTCATATTTAAAAAAGTATCATATTACAACTAAAGCATCTGACTGTTCCTTTTTTAGAATGTTAATATTTTAGAAGGTTAAAAAAATATTGAGGAAAGTACATATGCTTATCAGATGTTCTAATATAGTGAGGAATGTAAGGAAAAAATTACACGGATACTGGCTTTATTATTCATGATATTCTGAAGAATTTGTCAATGCGTAAACGTAAGTCGTTTAATTAGCATTAAATAAACACCTCTCCGCTTATTAATAATTCAAACATACCTACAAAGGAGCTTAAAAAATGTGGGACATATTTAGAAATAATTTCCTTTCAAAAAAAAAAATCGTTCTTTATGTATTATTACTCCGAACGATAGAGAAATGTATTCATCTATAGTACAACGATTTCAATGGGAATTCTTCATACATATCTAATTAAAAATTCATATTTAAGATAAGCAGGTCGTCTAGCATACCTCATTTGCTTCCCACTCGGTATCAACAAATCTCGAAGAGGCGATGGAAGTTGAATCGTGGTCTCTTCCATGTCTCCTGGAAGATGTACCGCTGGTAGTACTTTGGGCCATCTTTTGCTCACGGAACACTTAACATAAGTTCCGTAAAAAAAAATACGGAATCAACGTTTGAATTGGATGCTAACTGTTCATTCCAAGCGGTCACAACATAACCGATACGAATTGTCAATCGGATCGCAGCTCTACCACCCGCTGCAACATCTGTGCAGCTTCGAGAAAGTCAAAAGTTACTAAATTTAATATGTTGCGGGAAAGGAAATTAATTTATGCAATTTTGAACAAATTAGCCGGGATATATATTGCTCATTAAAATTATAATTTCAAATTCGGGTAATTTGAATACAACATTGTTACCAGTGGGAGAAATTAATTTGATTGTAAATTGAACAAATTAGGTTGAAACTTGTTGATTAATTTATTCATTAGAGAGATAGAATTGTATAAAATGAGAAGCTCATTAATTTTTATGTCTTTTATTTAAATATATGAAAGCAAATTAAGTGAAAAATATGACCATAAAACGAAGGTTTAACTTATTTAGTCGTCTTGGTTTATATACACTGCCGTTCAGTGAAGTTCGGTCATACAATAAAAATCTATTATATCACACTGTATACAATTATTAATACATAAAATTAGAAAAATATTAAGCATTGCCATTCGAAACCCCTTATAACGTCGGGACAACAGAGCAAAACGGCTACAGTAGGCCCGTTCTCATCTAGATTGGTCGTTAGATGATTGGAACACGTGCTTTGGAGTGACGAGTCAAAGTTTGAGGTTTTTGGGCAAAATCGACGAGTTTATCTCCGAAGATCTGAAACAGAAAAGTGATCCCGAACTGCATTGTGCCTACAGTGAAGCAAGGGCGTAGTTCTGTGTTAGTGTGGGGATGTTTCTCCTTTGCTGGGACGGGAGATTTATGCAGAGTGCAGGGTGTAATGAGGAAGGAAATTTATTTTGCAATACTCCAGAATCATGCAGTGCCATCAGGATTGCGTATAATAGACCGTAATTTTACATTCATGCATGACAACGACCCAAAACACACTGCGTTAGTGTGTAAGAACTATCTAAAGGAGCAAGAAGAACAGCACACCCTGAAAGTAATGACATGGCCCCCACGAAGCCCAGATTTGAACCCGATAGAGTTGTTGTGGGATGAACTGGACAGGAGGATCCGAAAAATATGCCCAACTTCACAAGAACATTTACGGAATATTCTGTAACATGAATGGATTAATATTCCACAATCCGTTTTAACAAAACTTATCGAAAGAATGCCTAGAATAGTTCGAGCGGTGATTAACAGCAAAGGAGGTTTTTTTGATGAAAAAAAAAAATAATGTTCAGTATGTTATATTAGGCCAGAATAACTTTTTATTTATTTATTTTTGTCTTTTTTACCTGTACATACAATAAAATTGCATTTTGTTTTTAGTTTCCTTTGTTTCTGTAACCTTTTCATGTGTATGTGTATATCACATTTTACGAGATATTTTAGTACCTACCAAACATTATTTTAAATAAACGTCGAAATTAACCAGCTAATTGAGTGAGAAAAAGGATAATAAATCAATAGTCACGTACGAAATAAATTAAAACTCAAACAAATAAGTAACAAAAGGAAATATGAAAAAAAAAGAAATAAAACAAAATAAAGCTTAATACTGAGCATGCAACCAGAAACAGGCAATATGGAATGCCCTCACGCACTGTAGAATGAAGGGATTGCAGCCTGGGGATCTTAAATGGCATTGTAGAATCCTTGTAAATCCCAACATAAATCATCTGATGCACATTGCAAAAGACAAGATGCAATATAATTTTGATCAGCATTATAAGGGGATCATTGTAAGTCGTACTGAGTAGGTACTTGGGCAGCCTCAAAGCAAAAAAGGTACACTGGGATGGTACATGGACGACTCAATAATAGAGGTAGGACTCCACACCAACATATTTCAAGCAGAGATAAATGCTTTGAACTTGTGCGTCATAAAGAACCTCGAGATAAGGATACGAGGTGCAAGCATAACTATATTCAGGCAGTAGTAAAGGCTACCAAAGCTTACTCATACGAATCTGGTCAAATTCACCATCCAAACCTACAGTTTATGATTAATTTGCAGAATTTAAGCATGGACGTAGTATCAGTAACGAACTTGGTGAAGGTCGTTGTTGTTCTCGCAAACATCAATCCTGCGCCAGAACCAATTGAAGCGGATCAACATGTGACATATTGAGAAATAGAGGCATTTTTAGGCATTGGTAAAAGTCAAATACAAACGATTTTACATGAGCATTTAGTAGTGAAGAAACTTTGCAGTCATTGGATTCCGCACAATTTAACCAAAACTCAAAAAATTGCTCGTGTGAGTTGGTACAGAAAAATGCTTCGAAAATCCAATTACAGTGCTTCTGCCAACGTTAACAGTATCGTAATAGGTGACCAAACCTGGATATATTCATAGCCAATACCAAGAATAAAACAACAATCCACTATTTGGGTATTCCAAAATGAACCAAAACCAACAAGAATTGTTCGTTCACGAAGTGCTTCAAAAAAATTAATGCTTTTTTCTTCCTCAAAACTGGGCCTCTTGCTACCATTACTCTTGAGGATCGATTGGTATAGAACAATTTGTTTGCCTGAAGCCTTCGATGAAATCAGAAAAAACAGCAAACATAAGCGCATCATCATTCACCACGGCAGCAGAAGAGACCGTTGAGGCATTTAAAAGGCATGCTTCTGAGATACCCACTTCAGATTTGGATAAATGTTTCGACAGCTGGTTTCTTCGAATGCAAAAATGCTTAAAATTTAAAGGTCAATATTTTTAATAAACAGAAAGGGTCTTTCTTTTTCGTTAAAATATCTATTTTTTTCCTTTTCCGAAATTTTTATCGTTCCCCTCGTATTAACGATGTAAACTTTTTTTTTTTAATAAACTAATTTTTGCCAAATCTTTTAATCAGTTTTTTTTTAACGTTAAATGAAGAAAATGTGATAGTTCTTTTAAAATATTCCATCTCTTCGATATTTCATTTACTCATCGTGCACACAGGACATTCTGCAATATATACATTTTAAACAATATTTATAAAACGAATTGTTTCCAAACATACAAACCCTTTTAAAAAAATCATTTACGTTACCTGTTAACTACGTGACCATAATTCCCGCAGAAATAGAAAAATAGACTTTTGCACCAAAATAGATAATTATTATTAATGAAAATAAATCAAATTGGGTTTTATTTATTTTTTTATTTATAACAAGAGCGAAACTGGGTCGGGTCCCCAGCGAGTGTGGCATCGGTGGTTGTTCCGCCCCTGTTTCTGTACAATAAGCCAATTATTTTAGAACTGTTTCGTAGCAACATAAGCAATTTTAGTAAATTGTACTGAAAAATAGAGCGTAGACAAAATAAAAATCGTCAAGGCATTCACAGCTATGCTTCTGGAACTGTCGCACATTAAGCATTTCATATAAGAGCTAATGATATAAATAGCGCTTGAACGCGAAGGAAACAATTAGGAGTTATTTCAGCGAAAACGTGCTTTAATTTATAAACCTGTGAAAGTAGGTAACTTAATGATACTTATTGTTAGCGGAATAAGTGTGTTACTTTCCAAGAACTAACTATTAAGGTATCATTAACTACGAAGATTTCAATTCCTATATTCTTGAATGATATTATGCAATGCAATGATGACTTGTTTTATTTAGAAATGTATTACCTAACAATCGAAATAATGGAGTCTGCGAGTCATTTAGCGAAGCATTCGCGTTAAAATTAGATTATGAATGTATAATCAGGAAAAACCATTAAAAAACATAAATCAGGTTCAGTTAGATCATCAATGTCGAGTAGTACAGTAAGCAGTAACAAGGTACCGCAGTTGGCAGTTTGAAGCTGTCGCGGTTTGGCGGACCATTGTTTCCAATGTAACCGCGCACAGTGACCACAACGAGCTATTATGGAGCTGCTGATCTAACCAGCATATATTTGTCCGAAGAAAGCTACTAATAACTGGCTGGCGTTGCTTATTTTATCTATTTTTTTTTTTGCATATTGGGACATCCAATTTAATGGTCATTTCATGGTACATAAATCTAATATAAACATACACCTTATGACAAACAACACAAACCAATTCCCAATCCACATTCTCAACGGATAGATCATTCGTTTCCTCGAAACGGCCGTCCCGGATTGATTAACTAAACTTGTGCGGTGCAGAGGTTGCCGATACTTTTGTGTTGTTTGCCATACTACGCCACAGTCCTTCTGGTAGTGGACAACAGCTTTTAGTTTTTTATTATGCTACGAAATTCGACGCTCGCGTTTTCTAATCTGAACTTCTGCGGGTACTTAATACCTTCATGCATGCATAGCCTAGGAACTTCCACCATTTTGCGTACAGGCTGAAACTGGCTCTGTAATTGTTTTAGATGCAAAATTAATAATTATAATAATAATATAATCTCTATGGTGCAAGGACGTTCTACCTTACCGCCCTGAGACTAATGCGGGTCTCTTGCATAAAAAACCTGGAGATACTTCTAAACAACACGTTCCATCCAGCTGGTCGTTGCGCCATGAATTGTGCGCAACAAGATCTAAACAGAAACCTAGAAATTCGGTCGTTCTAGAAATATCTGTAAATCCTCTCCAACGATGCCCGAGAGAGGGCAGAAGCCAGTGGTATATCCTTGGTTAGCACCATAGAACCACCCACCACCTAAAATTCGGATACCTTGAATCCAGAACCGGTTGGAACGAAAAGTCCAGTACATCTACAACCATTATCTGTGAATTCCTTCGGACGTCAGCCTATATGGACATTCCTCATCACCAGTAACAATCCTGTTAAGCATGTCCTCCCCTTCCTTTGCGTACCGAGAGAGATGTTGCATTGGAGGTGCTCATTGGAATCCTTCTGTGTGCAAATTTTTCGGAAATTCAAAGGACCGTGCATCAGTTCGTAGGCTAAACCATGAGAACACCCTATTGCAGTTGCTATGCTGTCTATTACCCGCCTGTCAGTTCGAATCACCTCTTCCACCCGTCGAAGTGTTGCATTTGTCGCAATTTGAACGGGATGGCCACTTGGCTGTTCGTCAACAACTTTTGAGCACCCTTCAGAGAATTTCTCGACCTAGTTATACACGGCTTTACGCGACAAACACTTTTCACCGTAAATAGGAGACATTTCCTTATAGATATCTTTAGCAGGAAGTCCTTTTGCACAAAAAAAAAAAAAAACGCACAACAGCACACTCTTCGCGCACGGTCGCCATTTTAACACTGTCTGCGTATGCGCACGACAATTGTCACTTGAGTCGCATAAAGCTGGGTGTGCAGACACCTAATGACTAGAGATGACCAAGGCAGGTGAAATTATTACTTTTTTCCAGCGACTAGACAGACTCGTATCTATTCGCCTCATAAGAAAGGATTCGTGTTGCCTACTGGTTTCTCCGAGAGTCGAGAAAGCACGAGTCTGTCTAGTCGCTGCAAAAAAGTAATAATTTCTGCTGCCTTTATCATCTCTACTGATGACACTTAGGGAAGTAGCTCACTGATATTTTTAGCTTTCCCACAGCGGTTTGTGATTTATTTAATGACTTTCCCTCGTACCACTAACTATACTGAGTAAACAACACATAAGTATCGGCAACCTCCGCACCGCACAAGTTTAATTTATTATATAATAATTAGTCCGGGACGGCCGTTTCGAGGACACGAATGGTCCTCATCATCAACCGGTGACCGAATGCATTCGGTCATCGGAGGTTGCCGATACTTATGTGTTGTTTACCACACTACGCCACAGTGCTTGCTATCATTATTAACTATATTGAGTATTTCACGAAGCTCGTTAGTTCGAAGTTTTAATGATGTTATTATGAATAAAACTTTGGAATTATGAAATAGGAAGGTTATAACATCGGCCTTGTTAATTTAAAATATTTTAGCATCCGAAACACATCCGGTTGAGCCGGAAGTAGTTACTAACTTTCTTATTTTAAATACAATGGTATACTTTTTATCGTCTGGTCGTGTGTACCACACCTTATCGCAATATTTTACGTTTTTTTTTTAAACTACAAGTGGAGTAAAAAAGATTCTTAATTATATCTTATTTAATCTTATCTAAGTTTGTTTTACTGGTTGCTTCGGTTTTGCTTGTAATACACCTTCCTACAAAGAGACACAGGCAACTACATATTTTGCTAGATTAAATAAACGTGTTCTAATTTTTAGCACTCTTCCTTCCTTTTTTCCTTCTTTCTTATTTAAGAAATACAAGGGTCACTGTTTTAAAATTATGAAAGGTAACGCAATAATTACCAATAGTTCATAAGTTATGTACACTGCCATTCAGAGAAGTTCGGTCGGTTGGTAAAAAACATGAAAAGGTTACAGAAGCAAACGAAACTAAAAACAAAATAAAATTTTATTGTATGTACAGGTAAAAAAGATAAAAATAAATAAATAAAAAGTTATTCTGGCCTAATATAACATACTGAACATTATATTTTTTTTTCATCGAAAAAACCTCCATTGCTGTTAATCACCGCTCGAACTATTCTGAGCATTCTTTCGATAAGTTTTGTTAAAACGGATTGTGGAATATTAATCCATTCATGTTGCAGAATATTCCGTAAATGTTCTTGTGAAGTTGGGCATATTTTTCGGATCCTCCTATCCAGTTCATCCCACAACAACTCTATAGGGTTCAAATCTGGGCTTTGTGGGGGCCATGTCATTACTTTCAGGGTGTGCTGTTCTTCTTGCTCCTTTAGATAGTTCTTGCACACTAACGCAGTGTGTTTTAGGTCGTTGTCATGCATGAATGTAAAGTTACGGCCTATTATACGCAAGCCTGATGGCAAAATAACTTTCCTTCCTCATTATACCCTGCACTCTGCATAAATCTCCCGCCCCAGTAAAGGAGAAACATCCCCACACTAACATAGAACTACGCCCTTGCTTTATTGTTGGCACAACGCAGTTCGGGATAACTTTTCGGTTTTAGATCTTCGGACATAAACTCGTCGATTTTGCCCAAAAACCTCAAACTTTGATTCGTCACTCCAAAGCACGTGTTTCCAATCATCTAACGACCAATCTAGATGCGAACGGGCCTACTGTAGCCGTTTTGCTCTGTTGTCCCGACGTAATAAGGGTTTTCGAATGGCAATGCGTCCATGAAGGTCCGCGTGTTGAAGTCGACGTTTTACCGTACTCGCCGAAACTTGTTCTTCACGGCCGCGATTGACTTCGGCTGCTAATTGTGGCGCTGTTAATTTCCTATTGCGTTTGCATAATAATACAATTCTCAAATCTTTTCTCAAAGCTTTTGTTGTTTTCCTAGATGCTCCAGGACGAACACGATTTTCTATAGTTCCAGTTGTCCGATATCGCTTTATGATGTCATTTACTGTTGAACTTCTCATACTTATTTTTTCAGCAATTTGTCGCCCCGAATATCCTTCTTCAAACAGCGTAATAATGCATGAACGTTTTTCTACACTGGTAGGCTTGTCACGTGCCATTTTGAAGTAAATTTTCTTAAAACTTTCTCGCAAAAACGACAGATGCACACCAACACTCGTTTAACAGTAAAATGAAGCAAATTTATATCTTTACGCCCGTGATAAATAAACAAGAGTAATACTGCGGTATATTTCCTAAATGTATTGTTCGTTAATAATCCCCAAACGACCCGTTTCAAAAGATTGGTACTTCCGAGAAATTCTTGGAATGATGATAAAAGGGACTTTATTGTGGTTGTCGCAATATTTCTACTTTACATACTAATTTATGGCTTTAATCCCTTAGAAAATAGTGTATGTTTAATATTTTTCTAATTTTATGTATTTAATAATTGTATACAGTGTGATATAATAGATTTTTATTGTATGACCGAACTTCACTGAACGGCAGTGTATATCACAAGGAACCTGAGTATGTTTCTTTGAAAGAATTAAATTTTGAGATAAAATCTCAGCTTGTCATTATTCTTCTCTGTAATGAAAATCTTCAATCTATAGAATGAAAACTGCATTAATCTTGATACCAGTTACATAATTTTTTGTTCGAGTTTTTTTTTTTGTTATAATTAAAACTAATACGACTCATTCATCGTATTTATCAGCAGTTTCTCGAATGGTACGAGGAGTGCGATGACGAGAGAGATGGATTGCATGTACCGTAAGCCTTACCTGTCCAACAGTTCACGACAACGTGTCTCTATATATTCCTCTACCTACCTTTTGGTTGAATCTTTACGCGATGTTAAGTGTATGAGCGACGGTCCGCTGTTGTATAATACGTGTCATTGAACCGTTTTACTGTAACATTTTTCCTTTTATTCGACGAATTAGCAAAGTAAATAGGGCTAAGGCTATAAAAATACAAGTGCAGACGTATGCCGTATGGTAAAAATGCTGGCCGTCTTCCATTCGGAGACATTTCCGGACGAAACTTCGAAGTGCGGAATCCGATAAGTGCGTAAATTTCCAATTTTTTTTAACTCGGGAGTGCATGGAGTGATGTATTCGGCAATTTTTGTATTTTTCGCTTATAAATCCGGCGGAAAGGCTACTGCGGATCCTGAAGTCAATTCTTGGAAGCCTAATTAGGTAAACTGTTTCGAGTATATCTTCCGTAATTATTTAAATGTTGAAATTTAACAATAACTTGGAAAAAATGGCCGGCGGTGCAAACGAAACGAAAGGCGCCGGTAAGAGTGTTGTTGTGGCGTATATTTGTTGGTTATTCGGCGGTATGTTCGGACTACATTTGTTCTACCTGAGAAGGGATGCACACGGATTTCTCACCTGGAGTACGCTGGGCGGATACGGACTCGGTTGGCTCTCGGATATCACCAAGATTCCACGATACGTGCGCGAGGTGAATGAAGATCCAGAATTAATGAAAGAAATGTATAGGAAAATGAGACAATTTAAAAAGGTGAGGGGATATTGTTAATAAAAGCAATATTTTTCAATTCAATTTAATAAAAAGCAATATAGGTTTTACTTGTTTTTGTTTATTTATATTTTTTTTAAAATGCTCTCACGTCGCTGATTGGTATAAAATGCAATTAACCTACTTATTCCTGCGTTGGGAACACTATCGCCGGTATTCCCGCAGAAAACCGTTATGGTCATCTTGGGAAAGAAATGTAAACCTGA
The DNA here is from genome assembly GCA_902654985.2 of Oryctes borbonicus. NCBI lineage: Eukaryota > Metazoa > Arthropoda > Insecta > Coleoptera > Scarabaeidae > Oryctes > Oryctes borbonicus. The sequence goes on from LR736865.1 coordinate 6,295,611, forward strand.
ACCGAAGTACACGTATAACTTCATTTGATCAAGAGGATTAATTTTTGTACGACTTATTACAACACTTATTTCCTAACGAGATAATTACTTTCTCGAACTAAAATTAAATTAAGTATTATACCTGCTTTAATGTTCGTCGTTTTTTCATTTTTTTTAATTAAGTTTGTACCATGTGTAAGCTACTTTTACTTTATCTAAATTGGTTGTTTGTGCTCGATCAGAATCGAAATCCAGAGATTTTACGGAACATTCTAGTTTTAAATACTACTAAGGAACAACATGATATTTCTCCATATACCAGGTGCATCAAAAGTATTACACCAAAGGGAATTACATTCAAATCCCTTGACCGGCGTTGCTAGCAGCCGATAGGTCAAAGAGTTGGAACAATTGAAAGAAAGTCGAGGGTGTAAATGTGATTTACACAGCTGGTTGCTTTATACTTTATGTGAAAATTGAAAAAAAAATTCGTTAATACTTATATGAAGTGATTTAATGTACGGAGAGGTACCCAAAAGTTCCCGAAATATGGCAACGAATAAAATTGAAAAATACGAGAATTTCATTCATCTCCCTCACCTTCGAAGGTACGACGGAAAATAAGTATTCCTTCAATAACGAGAGAGCCTATTAGTATTGTTGATTTTGACTTGACGGATTTCTTTGGCTGAGGTGAAGGTGTGATGATTATTGCTTGGCTTCAGGATCATGACGACCAGATTGAAACTGTTCTTTCAATTCTCTATAAACATCTATGCAACGTTGTTTCTGTTCGTCGGTTATCAGCCGGGGCACGATCTTTGCTACTATTCTTCTCATGTCCAATTCTTCCAATAAAATCTACTGACGTCCTATAAAACAATGCCACAATGTTACAGAAGATTATTCACAACTGCATTCTCTAATTGTTTCTCCTCTACCAAGAATGCCAAAAGACAGGTACTGACATTTAACGACAAAGTACTGACATCTACAAGTCTGTGCCACTCTTGAAATTGAGTACCTAATAATCAATTAGTTCGTTTTAAAGCCCATAGTGTAATTCTAGAGGAATCGGGGCATGCTCTAAGCACAAGTTGCATCTTCCAATGGAAAATTTAGAGCAATAATTTATGTTCCATTGGTAAGGGCAGAGGAGTTAGAGTTGCACTTAGAAGAATTGATATCACTCCTGCTATAGGAGCAAAAATCGGTTTAGATAGGTTTAGAACAATATGGCTAAATTCTGTTCTTTGTAATTCCTGGAATAGTCTTTTTCCCCCCTTCATGCATTTCATATGAAAAGTACTGAATTCAGAACGATTTATTAGCACTGGCAACACTACGTTTGACATTTAGCTTTACATTTGACGTGTCAGTTTTCAGAGGAACGTGGTTCTTTGTGCATCAGATACTTGCAAAATCCCCCTTTCATAATTTATAAAATAGAAATACAAGAACCCTGCTTTTATTTAAGTATTGTGACGACCCAACGGGGTATATAACCTTTTTGAAGTTTGTCATAACCTCAGGAGCCTTTTACTGTGTAAGTTGTGTGTATAAAGTGTTCCATTGCCTAGCTACTGTCACCCTCTCGCCGTAAAAGCTGAAGCGCAATTAATTGTACCCCAATTGCGAATGGTGACTTGGGATTCTAGCGGGACTCGAACACACAGCCCTTAACTCTAACCAATCAAGCGCAGGCCTTCTTACCACTGAGCCACCGAGCCGTTGAACTTTTATGTTTAAAAATGAAGTAAGAATTTTTATTTTTATAATTCCAAATCACAACATGCCATAAATTTATCCTCCCTCTCTCCTCCCCCATTTGGGATTTGAATGCGGAAAGTGTTTGACAATGATATTTTTCTGGCTTCTTAAGTAGCGTTCGCATAAGGTAGTGTGAAATTAGTGCAGGAATAAAGGGTAGTGCGAAAGCTTGTGCAAAACACATTGTAAATCGACTAGTGTTGCGGGTTTGTACACTTTTGAGGTGTTCCCTGAAAAAGAAGTCGATCTGGTGTAGGAGGGAGGTTTAATTTAACCTAATCAATCAATCCATTGTTGCATTATTGGTCCAATACATTTTTCGAACTTGATATAAGGTTATTTACGAGGCGAACAAAATATTTCCATAAAAAATACACAATAAAATATATCAGGCAAGACTATTATTAATTTCAAGGAACTAACCCATTTATTGACATGCACCTTATAACAGCACCTAAGCATACTAATTAGCCACTTCCTAATGGTATTTTCACCAACAAATGCTGCCAATCTTCTATGATCTCTGTTCTCTCGTTCTATACACTTTCTTACATTATTTGGTAATTTATCAAAATTATTCTGGAGTCATGGGCTTTTTCTTAAATTTAACATCTCACGGAAAACATCGTCAGCATTTTCGTAATCTCGTTAAAGATTCTGCCAAAGAATATAATTTCAATTGTGGTAGCTTATTGTTACTGTGTCTTCTCCCCATGATGTTCTATATGTTAATAGATATCAGCTTATTGGAATATATAGGATTGGGGTCTATTTGAAGATATCGAATAAGATGAAAATCTACAATTTCCTGAATTCCTTTAGCAGTTATGTTGCTTCTAAGGAATGCTAAAAAATGACCTACATACTATCATAGTCAATATCGTTTCAAACAATAACACCCGCAAATTCGGCAAACGGCACTGCACAAATATCAACAATAAGCCACCAGCATGGGAAATGTAAACATTTCTTACTCTCTCAATACCAAGCCCAAATACTGAAAATTGTTAGAGATGCTATAGCGGGTGTTCTATTTCCTTATTTACTTATTGTTGGTATGCATAGATAGATAAATACATAGATTTACCTACCTAATTTGATAGAAATTTACCAAGTATTATTTGACCAGTGATGCCGTACAAAGGATGTCTATTTGGTTAAAACATAAAAACCATGCAAATACAATTTGAAAGTTGTCGTCATTTCTAGGGGTTCGCAAGTTTGTGCCTTTGCGAATGGATAACTTTGAAAACGAGTCTTTTTCTCGTTATGAGGTAAAACAGGTTGAAACAATAATTATAGGCGCACCCAGGCGAGGTTTTCGGGATTAAAACCCACCCCGAAGTAATGGGAGATTGTTTTCAAGCTGTTATGATTTCACAATATAATATTCCGAGATAATTCTATTGAACCTAAATTATAACCTTAATGTTGTCCACGTACACACGTTTTAATTAATAATTTACCTTTTAAAACGAAGACCCCTGATTATCCAGCAGATATTGTCACAAATAGCAATAGCTATCCTACACGTGACGTGGTTCATCTGATGAGTCTCGTAGTCGGTGAGAAATATAAGTAAATATTGTTTTGCTATGCGTCGAATGATCTGGTTATAGACTAGTGTCGTCACTTTCCGTGCGCTTCTTAGGCATCGGTATAGAAGTGGTCGTTCAGGTGTATGATTCGTAATATATGCGCAAGCGATTTTATTGCAGTAGTAACGCGTACGCATCCGCGTGTTTGGCGGCCGGTAGGAATGCACGCGAGCGTACTATTCTAAATTTATTATTATTATTATTTTCGTATGTTTATCATATTGCTTTAATAGCAGAAAACCAAAATTTTTAGATAGAATAAATCTCTCTACTTTTATACTTACATCGGTAACAAGGTCGTCGCGCGTCCACACCCCATCGCATAGTGTAATATGCGAAGCATAAATTTGCGCAGATATTACGAATCACACACCCTAACGACCACCCCCACACCGACGCCCATGAAGCGCTTAGTCATATATTATGGTTACTGCTACTCGAATATGAGATATAGCATCGTTGTCTGGGGGTGGTGGTAATGGTTTATTGCGAGTTTTGGTAATGCAAAAACTATATTAAGAGTTACGTATCGTTTGTTTAGAGTTTAGAGTACAATATAAAGAGGCTCACCAATCTCTGCAGTCATTGCTAATTTAGTTATCGAAAAATTGGAACAAGAAATTATAAACTATCCAAATATAAACATTCCATTTTTTAACGGATACGTCGATGACTATTTATAGACTTATATGTATTTTCGCTATATTTAACAACAAAAATAACTCCATAAATTCTGGGATAATACAACAACACCTAAACATGGAAAAACATATACCAAAACCCACGCACATACCATGAAAGATATTTAAATTTTCTATTTCACACGTTAATAAAATGTAAAAATGAGCACAGTAAATAACTTTATAGATGCTTGCATTGCATTTTCGGACGAATATAACGTTAAACCAAATATTGAAAAAATAATAGAAATCTTAAATAATAATTATCCTAGACATTTTATAAACAAATATATAAAAAGGAGGATAATATAAAACACAAATAAGAATAATTCTCACCAGAACAAAGAAGAAAACAAAAAACACGTTACTATATCATACGCAGAACAATTATCTGAATGTTTAGAAAAACTATTGAAACGTTACCAAATAACAATTGCTCATAAACCAAATTAATCAGGCAGGTATCAGCAGTGATGCCCGATGAAGTGAAACAGTCTTTCGCGGCCATATGTTAACACCCACCGCCGCTGGTAGGTATTTTAGCTTTCCTCTACAAGATAATAACAACTTTTAAAAATATGTCTCAGGACGTTTAACATGTTAAAACGCAATAAAATCGTTCTCATTGCGTTCTTTCAACTTAGAGATAACAACCCAGCCTTCATTATAGGAACTGATGGAATCAGAATCCCGTTCAAACGCTTGAAACTCATCTCCTGATTCATTCTGAAAAACTTGTTTGTAGCTTTTCCGCTCTTTTATAATATTATAATCCTTATCCTTTGACGCATTTAAATAAATCGATTAGCTCATGAACGAACTATTTTCGCCAATAAATCTTCTTTTTAACACACCATATTTACACAACACAAAATGGCTAATCTCTCTTTAGTTTAAATAGTTTATCATCTGTACATATTTTTGATTTTAGCCATAGGATTATTCATTTGCATTGAAGATAAATTGGTCCACGTCCTCTTGATTAGCATCAGCTGTTTCACCGCACGCGCATTTGATACTGATATTATGCCTCACATGAGGCTTGTCTAAGACAGCAAAAATAGTGCTATCGTTCAGTAAAGTGGACCCTAGATTACTGGCGGTATTTCTGACAGGTCGTGCAGTCCAAAATCATCACCTATTCAATCTAGGAAAAGCAGAAGATCAAATCTGTCGTCTATGCGTAGAAGTTCTGGAGACGGCAGAACACATTCTATGTAGATGTGTTGCCATCAGCCGCACTCAACAACAACACTTCAGTTAACTATTTCTGATATCTACTGAATTGAGGGATACCCTGGAATAGTACTAAGGTTTATTAAGAGCCTTCACATACTCCAACGCATTTAAGGGCATTTTGTTACAATAGATCTATCGAGATCGCAGTGACATTTGTGCCATTGCCTTATGATACTAATACTAATACTAGTGCCTCACGCACGACTGCTGCAACCATCCATTAAAAATTTGAAATGTTAATGCCCAGTTTTTCTGTTATTCCCTTAGTTTTGGGCTTGACTAACCTGATATATGGCTATGTTTTGCTTTCTGGATTTCGCAAAGCATTCGAGACAGACTTTGTCAATATTAAGCCTTCAGCACTCAAAAAACTCTTTTTCGTGTTTATATTAATTCCAAATCGTCATTTCTTTTAGATGTGTTTTTTATTTTTTGCTATTTCTAACAAATTCACTTTTTTCGTTTTTCCTCTTAATATAAGTACTCTTTCCAGTAAACTTAAAATGCGCGTATTGAATTTTAATAGCAGCAAAAAAAGTCTTTCTTATGAAGTCATTCTTACCAGAATACAAAAAAAAAGTTGCTATTTATACTTCAATTACTGAACAGCAACGACTAAACAGGATTTTTCTCCTTTGACATTTTATGATCACTAGATTATACAACATCTTATCTTTATCTAAACAAAGTTTACAACAAACAAAGCACATTATTTTGAGTAAATACATGCATATTTAGTTGTAAATCTCTACAGCAACTAATTCTTCAAGGCGAAACATATAAGTAATATATTCTAATTGGTGTTAGCTCTAAATTGGTTATCGTTGTAAAAATAAATATGGCTTGTAAAATCTACGTTAGGTTAATTAGTACCATTATACTGTTATTAGTACCGCGCAAGCTAATCATTGCGTTACTGCTGAATCAGCATTAATCGGCATAAAAAATTAGGCCGCGATTGCAGAGCTTTCTCTGAGTTTTATTCCAACAAAATACGACGAATAAAAGAGATTGCTGCAAGGAAAGTAATGAGCCCAAAAATTGGAGGTACATTTGCAATGGTAAAATTCAACGCGAACGTAGATTATTATTAGAAAGCTAATAAAATCGGGATATAACTAATAGCTATTTTTTAAATCAAGTTAGATATGTACAGATAATATCTAGAAAGCTAATAAGTTGGAATGCAATTATAGGTTACTCAACATTCCGTATGTACATACATGTTCAGGAAATTATAGAATTGACAAAAATAAACTAAATTTGTATAATTATTGAGTATAAAGGTGTAAAATGTGGAAGTATGCGGTAGTATACGTGTTGAAACTTCAGCGTCCAATTTCCGCCCTAGATTCCCCTAGATTGATTTAAAGCATCGTTATTACCGATGCACTATGAGGTATTTGCTTCTGAAAGCTGGTCAAAATTCGATTTCATAAATGTTATCGAATCCCGAAATTTAAAGGGCGTTAAAGGGCACACTTATTGAATTTTTTCTCAGTATAGGGTCCTACCTAAAGCAGTCTGAAGTTGATGTATGAACAAATTCGTTATACTTCCGGGATCGTCATGTAGGAAAGTTTCAGCTACGAAGTAAAATAAAAAATTGCCCCCGGAAGCGTCCGATTGTCCAAACGGTGGCCTTTTTTTTAGTAGAACATACCGCGTAATGGAAAAATTTGAAAACCTTTAGTTCTTGCTTTATTTGATTTTAGTGAGATAAGTGGCCAGTACTTTTAGAATCTTGTGCAATGTCATAAGCAAAGTAATATCAATGAGAAGTTACGCCGAAAAGCTTTTGTTGGGTGCAAGTACATATTCCGAAACCGAAACTGGAAATGAAGAGATGGTCTGAGGCCCATTACTTTTTAAAAAAATAGTAACTAACTACAAGGCACGGCAGAAACCCCAGACAGAGTACTAATGAGCAAGTCTGCAGAAACGAGTACACTTTCTGTGCGCTTCACGAAATCAGCAGAGATTAGACAGACTCTCGGAGAAATCAGTAGGCAACACCAACCCATTCCCACGAGACGAATAAACACGAGTCTGTCTAGTCTCTGCTAGTTTCGTCAAGCACAACTCGTTTCTGTAGGCCTACTGATGAGCCGTAATACAGCGAAACGTACGTCTGTACATAGTGATAAGATGGTAGCCTAATTTCATTATTACTTTAATTAATTCTCTGACTAATTAGGCAATTAGTCAATCCTTGCCGCCCTCATAGAACGTAATGCCAACAATCCCTGGTCGCAATTGTGGAGATTGAGAGATTATGCGTCATCAAGAAGGTATTATCTGAGCAGTGTTCTTTCTAAATTGCAAATTGCAAATTCCAAAATGCCAATTGTATGTCAACACATTAAGAATATTCGATATGGATGTTCTAATGGTGCCTAAAATAATACTAAGAGGACGTTAACCAAATCGTTACTTTAACGAGCTGGCCTTCCATTTCTTAAAATTATTTTATTACTAACACGTAGATGTTAATTATCATTATTTTATCATACGTAGTTCATATTAAAAACACTTACGTGTATTTAGTAAAAAAAAAACTGCTTAACTTGACAGGATATTACATTAGCGCATAGCAAGCGGGGAACTTACAGCTGGGGTGAAACGCTTATCTGTTCGTATTAAAGCGTAGCCACAGAATAACCTTACATCATGGAAGATCACTACATAGCCTGTACTACAAAAAGCTAGTTCTGCTAAACAAGATTGTCCACACCGAATTTTTCGTTGTGCCAATAGGGGTCTCTTGAATTTCCTCTTAGCATCTGTCGGGATAACGGAAATAAAGTAGACCGACTTGCAGTGCCGTACACTAATAGGAGACAAAGAAGCCAGAAGCACCGGTGTCTGTACATCAGTAAATTGGCCTGCTTCTTTAATACTTGTAGCTACAAACTGTGAACAAAAACTCACTTCACGGTAGTGAATATTCATAAATTGGATCTTAATTTCTGAACATCCTATATGTGGTAAAGTAATTGTTAAACTGTCATTGGAAAGTATCAAGTTTCTATTGTTTTCGGTATAAATATGACATAAATTCATTCAACTGTATTTCTGGCATGTGATTTTGGAGAGTATTGTAGAAGAAAAAAAAAAACAAAATAGCTCAAAAACAAATGATTTTAGAGGCAAGGAACCTTAATAAAACTCATTCCATAACAGAACAACAGAAAGTATAGCGTTCCATCATACATATCGAAGGTGGTTATGACTTTTTAGAAGTAGACTAACGTGCTAACTGCGATGTACGACATGCGTAGGAACCCCTGTATGTATGTAGGCGTGGGTGTACCTGTGCATAATTATCAATTTGACCTAATGACATAAAATTTGGCTGAGCTGCGAACTCTACATAACTGACTAACTGTTTATTGCGTTATCCACGCAGCACACATTCATTATCAGCATTTAATTTGTGATTGGCTTATACTTGTAGCCGCTCTCTTCTAGTCATGTTGGTCTTGATGGCAGCTATAAAATAACTATAAAATCTACATTTCCTATCGCGTTTCTCAAAATTCACGCCGAAATTTTATTGCTTCGCTAAAAGCAAATGTTTTATGAACTTAATATTGTAGACTCTTGAACGATTTCCTGGGAGAACATTAATAATGCAAATTTTACTTTTATTTGATTACCAATTGCGAGAAATGAAAATTGCGCATCTTCAATTTAATTCGCTTAGATTAGTTTTAAGTTTTATTTTATACCACATTGCATTGACATTTTTCTCCTTATATATTGCCTTTTTACTGGATTTTTTTTTGTATATCTGTTTGGTATTAAAGGGACTATTGCGATTATTTATTATTTTTAAGACGAGTGCTGACTTACGTGAATTCTCCGAACAATGTACTTTATTTGTTTCAGCCTCCGTTTTCCATAAGCAGATTCATCTCGGCCATCATGATAGCTTACCTTTGGGGTCAGCTGGTGATGATAGCCATTCCAGAAGTTCCAGTAGCAGATTACGACTTATCCTTCCTCCACTGGCTTATACCATTAGGAAGTAGCATAGGTATTAATCCAAGAAGTACTTTTTCCTATAAGTCAATAATAAATTCCAGCGTTATGCAGGTGTATGGGTCGTTGGTAACATCGGCAGAGAAACTGGAAAGCCTTGGGTCGCCATCGGATCTGCTTACGTTGCGTATTTATCGCGTTATTTGTACTACGACGAGAGTGTTTGGTTTTCGTTGATGATAGTAACTTCGGCGTTGGCGTTTGATACGTTTTCGAAGGAATGGAGACCGCATAAGAGAAAGGATCGTTCCTTCATGACGTAAGTAAATTAGATTATAAATTATGGGTCTTTGGGCGGATCTTTGCGCACTAGGGTGATCCTTCCTTTTTTCTATTTTTTTCGGAAACCCAGTTTTACCTCTTAAAAGTTTTCTAAATAGAAAAATAAAACGTCAATACCGGCGTGGGAAGAGCTGCCAAAGATAGCTGCAAGTTTCTTCGATGACACCTGAACTAGTCTAGTGGTGGCTACAAATTGAATATAGAGACGTAGAAAAAAAGTCATATCGACCGAAGTTCAAATGTTAGCAGATATTAGTCACCCTACCACTAAAATACCCAAAAAGGACCCAAGGGACAACCCGTACACAAAAGAATTCATGTCTCGGGTCGCCCAAGATATGAATTTTTACAAGATTTCGCTGCCGGAATACCGTTGACTTACAAAAACACTTTTCCAAAGTCCTTTTGTGGCAGTTTAATCCTTCAGTGAGCTCATGGATTACATATGTAATCTGCCTTTCTTATTTATAGGAAAAACTCCGAACATTTTTGAGATAGTTCTAAAGGGAATGGAACTGGACCCCAAAGTGCTGGGCCTAATTTAACGAATTGATTTGATTTATTTACTAAGTATTAATACCTACTTACAGCAATTTTTATTTGCAATTATCTGGAAATGTTCATTTTTAACAGCATATCTCTAAAAAAGAATATCTTTGAAATACCTGATATGAGTTTTAGCGTTTTACAGAGAATTTGACGTGGAATTTGATAAGAGGCAAAGTAGATATTTAAGGTATATATTAAAAAAAATGGGACAACAGATAACCGAATACCTAACATATTTTAAGGAATCCTTTGCTGGAACGATCAGCTTTTTTCTTTAATATTTATTTTTTCTCGGTTTCATACATAGCCGCTGAAGTTCAAATCAAAGTGTAATCATTAAGGCTGCGTGCACACGAGCGATTCACAGTGAATACATACGCTTCAATCTGCGCATGGAGGCTGCCATTTTGAAAAGTGGAAAAGGCCAGAATTTAACTGCATATTTAAAACATTTTTGACAATATCAAAATGATGCTATAATGAATTAAACCACGCACGTTTGTATAAAATACACGAAATCTCAATAATCTTGGTGCCCCAGATCTAGTTTTTTTTTTTGGTGCGATGACGGCCCAAGGGGGTGTATAAGCTTTTTAGAGATTATCTCTTATGTGTAAATTGTTTATCTAAAGTGCTCCACGGCTTTGCTACTATCACCCCCTCGACGTAACGGATGAAACGCAGTTAATTATTCCCCAATTGCGAATGGTGACTCGAACTTAGGGCGCTTAATTCTGCCCAGTTCGATGCAGATCCTCTTACCAATGGACCAACAAGCCGTTGTGTTACAATGCAATATAACAAAAATATTTACGATGGTGCAAAATCCTGCGACTATCTTGCTTTTAACTTACTTAGTTAAAAGAAAGAATAACAATGATGCCGTTGAGTTAGCGGTGGTGTTTGCAATACTCGAAACGGTATCCCCTCTCTTAATTTTAAGCAAATATTTTTTTTTACTGAAATGACAGAAACAAATTGCTTTATTTTACGTTTTTTTCCACGTTTTAAGGCCTTTTCATAAAATATCCATCCACTTCTTCATTAATTTATCTTGAGAAAGACTAAGTAAGTAAAATAAGAACGCAATCAGAAAATTACCCACATGTGAAAAGAAACATGGGCTGACTTAGACCATCGACTATTTGAACATACGAGCAGAACATTTTACAATTGTGAATTAACATTAAGAAAACAATATAGAAATAATTAAGCCACGTGTTACTGCTTTCACAGTTTCAAAATGCCGGCCTCCTTGCACGCTTTATTCCACACACGGGATACTGCGGTCGCAAGTTTTATCCGCCAAATCTGTAGACCAGATAATGTAAATATTAGCCCCATACTACATTACACTTAATTTAGTACCAAACTGAGTGATAAATTTTATTTTACATTTTTAACAAAATTTATTTGCCTGTCATAGCTTTTCTCGATGTTTTAATTATTTTATATTCAACTTTTTTTAGGCGAATGGCAATTGTTTCCGCTTGCGGTATTTTATACTTATCGCTTTGGTGTTGCTACTTCTACTTCAACGGAAAAGTTACCGATTCCAACGGCGACACGGTACCCTTCCACGAAGCCTTGCACCACTTCTTCACGTCACCTTGGTGGACGGATCTCAAGCAATCTCTCTACGATACTTACGTTTTCGCCCAGCATCACGGATGGTAAGCCCTTCCTTATGGAAATTTATTTAATCTTTAAAATTGCTCACGCAATTTTACGTTTTGGCGTTCCGCAGGTACGAAGTTTATAAGCAGATTATCGACCTATCCGACGTAACAGGGGAGCAAAACGCGTACAAAGTTCTCGGCGTCACCCCGACGGCCAGCCAATCGGAAATCACCGGTAGATGGAGGTCTTTAAGTAGGGAATATCATCCCGATAAGATTAAAGATCCGGCGAAGCAGCGGGAAGCCCAAGAAAGGTTCATGGAGATCCAGCAGGCGTACGAAATCATCTCGAAGATTAAGACGAAGCGTAAACGGAAGAATAAGCAGTCGGTGGAGGATTGACGTATCATAATAGATTTATACTTAAGAATAAGTTTTAGATAGAAAAAAAAAAGAATATTAAGTGAATAGAATAACAGCAACCAGTCACTCTATTTTTTACGAATTGTTTTTTTTTGCATATATATTTTTGATGTATTGTTTTTTTATGATCGTGTAAGATCGACTGTGCTTTGACTGTATTTTGTTAAAAATAAAAGTATCTGTTTTAAATTTACATGAGTTATATGAGAGACCTTAGAATATGTTTGCGTCCGCAAAAAATTATTTATGCAAGACAATATGCAAATAAAGTTACTAATTCAAGATTAAGGATTATAAGAGCACCTTGAACGGAATTTTAATTAATTTAAGGTCAACTAGAGTAAATTTGCACGTTTAAATATTTCGAAGTACTTCAAAATATGTTGATTTCGTTCAACAAACTTTTTTTAGATGCTTAAAATCGGGTCTGGATAATAGATTGCACAAAGTATTACGTTATAACTTTTATTACAAAACGCAATAAATATTACACATACAACATACAAAATACATCAACAGAATCAAAATTAGAGATATCTCTTTATTGGTTAGAAAAGAAAGTAAACGGTTTTACAAATAAGAAACTACATAGTTACACAAATTTTTGGTTTTGTTTCTTTTCTTTCTTAATGAAAAGTAATATCGAAATGAAAGAGCCTACGTAACGTCTTTAGAAATAATAGGTAATGGTCACATAATAAAATCTTACCTATAAAAGTATAGGGGTGACTTTTTCTTAAAAACTTTCCTCGTTTGAAGTAATCGAAATTGAATCTTTTTTATCCCTATATACAGCTAAAATGTATTTTACGTCATAAACGTCATAAAGATGTAACGCTAACGGAATATGGTTATTAATATTTGCTATGGTTAACGTTATACATGAGATTTCTAATCATTGTGTTAAATGCGAATTAGGCTTACTAAATCCTTCAATTCCACAGTACCATTGCGCTTACATAGATAGCTTCCAGTAGCTTCACGCGAGCGGACTTACCAATCTGAAGCTTTAGTGGTCCCTTGGGTAAGGGTTTGGTGAACATCATACGTCAGTATTTCAGTTTTGAGCTTTGAATATGCTTGGACCCAAATCAAAATCGATAATTTCTTCATTTAGAATATTATTAGATGTTAGATATCTTTGGTGTATTGTTTTCCTTTTTATTTATTTATATCTTTCTTTAAAAATTGCTAGAGAACAATATGTACACAACATAGACTTTTTTCTTTTGTACATAACGCTGTTAAAAGTATTAATTACATAAAATAAACGGTAATAGATATTTGGTAATTGGGTCAATCTGCCCTAAATAGTACGACGAGGGATGTTTCCAAAGTTCTGGGAATTGTGCTTTAATTAAATTACGCAGAAGTTATAGGCAATGCTATTGGTGATAGTCAAGTCTTGGCATGTTTATGCAGCTATCCAGTGCAATATAGTTCAGTTTGAGACAGGTGTTCGACTGATATAGACGCGTTTTCGTAGCACTGCTGTGGAAGACGCGGTTAAAAATCAAAGGGCAATATTTTTTTTTGGAAACAGAAATTATTCAACGTCTGCGTGTGGTGAGTCCACGCTCCACGCCAACGAAAGAAACATTGCCACAGTGGAGGACCTACTGAAAGAGGACGAATGAGTCAAATTAGTGTTCGCCTAGGAATAGGTACACTACAAGTTCATGACATCTTACATGATTATCTAGGCGTAAGCAAGGTGTCAGCTCGCTGGGTACCAAGATTGTTGGGACCAGAATAGAAATTCAATAGTTCTGGCACTTGTTGTCAACTTCAAGAGCTGTAGCCCGTTACGGTGATGAATTTTGGCAACGGATGATAATCACTGACGATACGTGAATTCCTTATTTCAATCCTGAAACCAAAGAAGGGCTTCCACTTAAGGCGCGTGCGGTTCCGTTTGTTGGAAAGATAATGCTTACTGTATTCTGGGATTGCGAAGGGATCATTTTTATGGATTATCTTTATGGATCATCTGCTGAAAGGTGCTACAATTAACGCAAACTATTATTCGAATTTATTATCCGGACCACTCCGGCAGGCACTTGTCTGGAAAGTTGCATAAGCGTCCGTTATTACAACACAATGCAAGATACACAAACGATGTTTTGAACGATTTACAATGGGAATTACTTCCGCATCCACCTTACTCACCAGATCTCACATCCCGTGATTTTTATCTGTTCCCAATTTTGAAAAAACCTTTACAGAGTGTTCGATTTGAGTATTTAACTGACGTAAAACGTATCAAAAATAGGTGCACTGCGGAGACACCAAAAAAGTTCTTTGAGGACAGCTTAAGAGAATTGGTTTATCGTTGGAATAAATGAATTCAGTTAAATGGAGATTACGTAGAAAAACTATTAATATTGATGAAATTTGATAAAATAAAAAAATTATAGCTAAATTCCTAGAACTTTGGAAACATACCTCGTAGTCACTACTAAGATTTAAAAATGTCTTTTCTTAATTAATCGTATATGCTTGTTTGGTCAAAGATAATCGCTGATATGATATAATTACTACTTTAGAATATAGATTCAGTACTTTTCATGGTCCAGATATAAAAAAAAGATTACCAAAAGAATTTCGTGTTAATATTTTGATGTTGGTCATTGGCTTTGGCAATTTTCGAACTTATTTATTAACCAGTTGCACTGGTGTTATTGCCTTTGACTAATATAGTCAAAAGCAATAATCAATAATCTTCCAGGACAATTGTGGATGTATTTGGTAAATAGTACTCAAAAATTATTTTACTTTACACGATGATAGACTTTTTATAAAATTTAATACAAACTGACAAGGTCAGACTGGGATTCAAGTCTTTGCTTTTCGCGCCACATTTCATCAAAACGTATCTGTGCCAGACGGCACTTAGTTCCCATTGCATATACGATTAAGATGAGAAATTATTTATAACTATAAGAATATTATTTTCAAAAGTTAACAAGAATCTGTTAAAAATACAGAAATATAGATACCCTTTGTTTTAAATGTATACGTTTTCCTTTTCATAATAGTAGTAAGACAATAATAGAATAATTTCTAAAAATTACAATATAATAATAATATGTGTATAATATAGAAGCACAGACATCAACAATGAAGACAACGATAACTTTATCTTTTTGTCTCTCTATATCTATATGTATAATAATGAATTTTAATAATTTATACAGTGAGAGCAAAAAGTATATAGAAACATGATGAAATATCTCGAATACCACGACTTCATTGATTTTCATGAAATTTTCAATTTTCTACATTTTACAATATTATGTGTGCAGCTGAAATTTGAATAGTAATTCCTTAATTTTTACTACATGTATTCGTAGTAACGGTTCGTAACATTTTAACGGAGCCACCCATAATTCTTTGAAATCTCCAACGCTGCTCGTAAACTCTACCATTAATGATATATCTAAATAAAGTGACCTTTTGACGCCAATTAGTTAGATCTGTGGTTTCCTCACGGAATAAATCGAATTATTTTGGATTGTATTTGAAGTTCCTTTTAAGAAGACGTTATTTAAATATTCAAATTAGCAGAAAAATCGATTAATTCCCTAAATACACAACGATATTCTAATTTTTCGATCATCATCGTGATCTCTCAACATACCTATTAAACATTTTAATACATAACGATTTTTCCTAATTTTCTCGCTATAATCAACGATATATTGCCGATAAACAGAATTGAGTTCTGTCATAATATTTATTTTACCGAGTAGAGCAAATGTTACGGGCAGCACTAATGTGACTACTGGTATTCTTCATTTTATTGGCTAAATGATGATTTTTAACACCAGTTCTAGCCCAACTTAAATCTGATGATTCAGACACCGTATTATGTAAGTGCATTCACGGAGAATAATAACAAACTTGAAAGATCACATGCTTATCAAATTGGTTTATTTACTTCTTGCATTTCTCGAGTGTATTATTTCATTGGGAGAAAATATTCTGTTGAAGTTAGAACGTTGGCTTAATCCAAGAGAATTAATTTATTTCACACAAGACTCTCTTGTTGCAATCAGTAAAGAATTGCGAGAGTTACTGCGGGAAGTTAAGATTACTTGAAGAAGGTCTGAAGGAAAAAACAAGAACAACAAGTTAGTACTTTAAAAGTATGTAAAGATGTTGCTCCAGTCTACCCCGAAGCTCCATTCGCAGACCAGGAAATCGTTAAACCGTTACATGATGGAGTTATTGAAGAAGCCAAGTCGCCATAGTCTTCACCGGTATTAATTTTTTTCCAAAAAGGAAAGTCAAAACGGTTATAAAAATGGCGAATGGTAATCGATTATCGAATGTTAAACAAAAGAATTCGAGACGACAAATTTCTTTTATTTTATTATTTTTTTTTTTTGCGGGGCTTCTATACACTTCGATAGTAGACTATTCATAGCTTTTTTTCTACACAAAAAGTTCCAAATGTAAAAATTCCCAATGGGGAATCAGTCCAAGAGATTTTTCACGTACGTTGACAATAACAACGTCCGGTTTGAATATAATTGTTTTTGGAAATAATTTACGGAGTCACATTCAAATTTAATAAAACATTGCAACCATTACATGATGTAAACTTGAAACTCCAATAAATCAAAATCTTGCTTATTCGAATCAAAGGTGCTGATACGATAAGTTCGTATCCTGATTGGTGGTTCTGGTTTCATATGAAAAATATGTGTTGCTACATGGCCTCACCACTGAAACCAAAGCCAACAAAAAGTCTTTGCAAAAATTATTTAGCAATGATTGTGGGTAGGTGTATCATTGATAGGTTAAACAATCACTAAATTTAGCAACAAAATCACCGATAGAAGTAATTCTTTCTTAATAAGTATATACTATATTTAAAAAAATTGCTGGCGCATTCTGTGACATCACCACAAATCATAGAGATTACCTGCATTGGACTCAATAAATTTCCAAAATTTTCCATCAATGCATTCCAAAGATTTCAACGTGCTTCTACATAATATACCTTAAGCGCTCACTGTATATTATATACATAGGTATGTATACTAGCATTATCATCATTTAAAACCTTATTGTTAATAAGACAGTCTATAAAGTTGCCGTGTATGGTTTGTGGCGACATCCTCTCTACCATTTGCAGAGATTATATTGATGCTATTTCTTTTTCTTTGCCCTCGCCGGCTTGATGACCGGCACCGAAGTTTCCACTTCGTTGATGTTGGTCTGCGATTTCGACAGGCCGTTCGTGAGATTGGAGTTGGCGTTCTCGTTATTGTTGTTGTTGACGAGCGTTATCTGGAGGCGGGGTACCGTCAACGGTCGGATCAGGCTCTTCACGATCGGCGGTACGTTCGGCGCCGACGGCAGGGCGGGGGTGCTGGCGCACAGCGCCGCCGACGTCAGCTGCGTGACCAGGCGGGCGCTCGAGATGTTGTCGTTGTTGTGGCTCGGACCGGAAGACGTTCGGAATACTTTCCTCAATTTAGATTTTATGCCTGCAAATGTCACACGGATGAAAAGGGATTTGAGTAATGAGCGTAAGCATGCGGGTGAATATCGTTCGCCAGCGAACTGGTGTCAGGAAGACGGATGTCTAAATCATGCATATGTGATAGAATTGGGTTAACGAGGAGTCGAGCGCTCTGCATACGGCTTATATTTTCTATAATGCACGAGTATTAAATGTGATGGCGATTTCGTGGTTTCATGAATATTTTTTACGTTTGAAAAAAATTAATACGTTGCTATTATCAAATTTCAAAGGAAACAATTAAGAAATTCCATAAGTTTTACGATATTAGTAGTTATGTAACAAAAATTCAGATAATTCAGCATCGTTTTTGAGGTATGTATCCGTACAGCTAATGTTGGCAGCACTTGCATGTTCGTACAAAATGCAGTACACTTACGGCTCGTCTTGTACGCATGTACACAACAGCATTTTTGTAGTACCTTTAGAACTTACAAAAAATATTCTGGTTTTCCTCTATTTAATTGAATTAAAAAAAAAATGAACTGTTAGCTCAATGTTAAAATGGGCAAGTAATCGCAGTGCAATTAATGCTTATACTACGGTATTGCCAACTCCATCTACAATTCCCTAGATTTTCTTAAATTCAAATTTATGGAAATTTTGAGTTGTCCAAATGAAATAATTTTCGCTTGGTTCTATTTCGCGAAGATGTTGAAAAATACTATGATGATATATCATACCAGTCTTTAATTGGTGCTAATGACATGGGGGGTTCATTAGCAAAACAAACAAACGTGTGCAACCTATAGGTTGCAGGGCTGGCTGGGTACAAAGTACGAGAAGTTAGACTTTTTGAATACAACTTTTATTTTCTATAACAACTAACCACAATAATTCAATACAAAAAAAAAACAAGAATTAACGTATTATCCTAAATAAAAATAAAAAAATTAAATATTTATATTTGATAATGTGTCTACTGCCCCCTACGGTCAGGACCAAATTAGTCCAAACCCAATTTTTTTTTTGTACAAGCGGTTCTAACCTTAAACCCTAAGTTAGATCAACAAATTTAAATTTTTCAACGAAAGGATTATTAATACTTTAACAAATAAACTGGAAGAATTTTATTATTCGGCAAGTGGTAAATGTGTAGAGTAGGATAAACCAGTACCTTAATTGTTCAGGTTGCTATGAAACGGTTGACTGGGATAAGCGTTCCCAGCGGGTTTTCTCAGGAAGAATTCTGGAAGGTTACCTAGGGATAATTTAGGATGTAGGGCTTCTAGGATAAATACTTAAATAAATACAGGGATTACCAGGTATGTTGATTGAATTGTACTGATACAATAACTTATGAAGAAGTACTTGATAAATTCTGGCGTCATTTTACAGAAAAACGCAGCACACTTCTGTCTCTGATGAGAGTTCGGTGTCCGCTAAAATTTAACGAATCATGGAGTGGCGTCCTTTCCAAAATGATTCCTCGTTAGATTATGGCTTGCAATAAACAAAATAGCATAGGATTCTTTGTTAAGAAGAAGATATCCGAAAAAGAAATATTAATTCCTTTTTAATTTAGAAAATAATCAAGCCTTTTGAATTCAGGTAAATTTGATACCTATCTCTACCAACCTTCTCATTTTAAATCTTTTTATTAATAAATTCTAGTGCGGTACCGAATAATTTTGATGCATCTTCCTGGTGAAGCAAATTTGCTGATGATATGGTACAACTATGTACCTGATGCTTGAATATAGGGCTTTCCCCTCCTTTTGTATAAGTTTTGTTTTACCTTCAATTTATTTTTACTTCAAATTTGTGATATTTAGGTTTGACAAATTTTATCGATTACGATCATGCACATTTAACTTGATCTATTCTAAAAGTACATTTACTAAATTCTTATATTTAACTTTAAACTATTTATTAGCGTCCACTCTCATGGTCTTTGGTTGTTTTACATAATTTTGATAACTTAATTTAAATGACATTATACGGGCTGTCTCTGTATAAGATTACCTTAAAAGAAATTGTGTTAGGTATTTTTTAAAATAGTTTCTTTTGATTTTAATTTCTATATCTCAGAATGGTGTAGCGGATGACAGCCTGCAATCGAGGCTGCGACAGCTCCTTTCTGCGTAATCGCACGACTGTCCCTGGCTTATCTCTCCGCTTCGACCGGCTTAAAAAGATATTTATTGCGGGCGACAGTGGTTCCCTTTCAATATATTAGTACAAGAATTGCTACCAAATATGATAAAATGTACTTTTAAATTTAAGACCACTTTTAACTATTATTTTAAATTACACCAAAAAAATCTCTGTTGAAAGAGAAACAGACTACCATTATTTTAAACCACCCAAAAATCGTTAGAAATTGCCGATTTGTATTGGTTTGTTAGTTGCATCTTTTAGGGTTTAATCTTTCTAGACCTAGGTTGAGGTTGGTGGCACACAAATCGATTACTACTATGTTGATATTTTAAATTTGTTTATTTTTGCTCTTATATTTACTTATAAACAGGAATATCCTCAAATTTCAATGTTATCACGTCACGTCACAGTTATTAACCAAATAATAAAAAGCATGGCTGAATTTGGTTGAGGATGTTGTATAGAGCATTGATATCATTATTTAACTGAAAGCTGAAAATAGAAGCATACATATCAACTGAGTATTTGAAGAATTGATGTGGTTAAAGAATGAAGTTGTATATAAATTATATAAAAAGAAAACTTAGTATAGATCCTCATGGAATTCCAGTGGTCATATGAGGCACATCAGAAAGTGCATCAAAGATAATCCATTCACTGTCTACGCTGAGAGAGGCAACTCCCCAGAAAACTAATAAAGTATTTACATTTATCTAAAAATATACCAAACTTCCTTATCGGTTACATTAAACAGTCAACATTACGAAACCAGAAAGGAGATACTTATCCCAAAATTTAAAAAAAATAAAAATATCATGGTTAATTAGAATAAATCTCAAAATTTTTAAAGATAACACTATTAATCCATGGTATATAAAAAAGAATAATTCTTCAAATACACCAAGAGGTGCGGCTCTAGTAATTTTTATTTTGGGTCACTCTGAGTCATTTCCTAATTTTCTAGAAAGGGAAACAGCAAAATTATAACAAAAACTAAAGCAACAAAAATCAACGAGTTAGCACAGAGATTAGATTGAAAACTACTTAGGAAATTGTGAGATTGGCAACCCAAAACTTAGCATCCTTTTTTAAAATTCGATCTAAATACAAACCAATAGTTATTAACATTGATTATCGCAATCATAGTAAACCCAAATTACCTTCTTAACAGATTTTCGGTTAATTCATTCAAATCAATGGACTTTCCCTAGTCCCTAGAGGACTCCAGAGACGTCCGATACCGTCATCATTCGACTGCTCGAGTTCTATCCCTTGCATTTTCCTGCCATTCGAATCAAAGACCGAATTCCCCGATTCAGACCAGATATCCCGTTGAAAACTCCAAATTCAAGGTTAGTTTCCCGATATTATTGAGATTGAAATCTAAGATATATGCAACAATCATATTACCGTTAATAAACCAAAGCACAGTTCCCCAAATATTTTTTAAAATTGTTTGAGGAATTTTTATTAATTTAGAACTAACTTAATAAATATTTTTTTCACCTTAAGATTATTGTTAGATTCGAAGAAATCAAAAGCACTGAAATAGGAGAAAAAACAAATACGTAAAAGCTAATTCTACGAAAATAAGTTAGATCCTCTACTTGCGTAACATCCGAAATCGTTGTTGTAAATCCTCAGTTGTTACAGACAGAGACAAATAATTAAGTAGATTGAAATCAGTTATCTATTGGCGAATTAAAATGAATTAAAAGAAAAAGAAAAAGCTTTTCTTAAAAGATAAAAGAAGAGAATTTCCAAACGGAAAAGGAAAATATCACTTATTCATCAAGTAAAGACGCTCTTTTAGACTTAAAGATACGAGTAAGGATTCTTTCAACATAACGCGGCAGAGAACGCATAAAAAGTTTGTTTAATAAAACAAAAAGGGATACATTCCACTCTCGAATTTTAAATTTAAAATATAGAGAGGTATGCTAATCAACGAATAACATTCGAGTACATCCAAAAGAGACTCGGCCCTTTAAAGTAGCTTCGACGAAAAAAAAAATTTTTCGTTAGCATCGCGATATTTCTCAGATCGCATTTTTCAAGTTTCCTCTTCATTTCCTCTTTTCGTCCGTTGAATTTAATAAAGAACTTATTCCTTTTCTTTTATCTCGTCCATCCCCCGTCATGGTCGCGCCACGAACAAACTTTTTCTGTCGTAAATTGGAAGTAGGTAAAATACCCTTCGCTACTATTATCACATTTAAACTTTCTCGGAATTATGATGGGTCGTTGGGTAAATATCTTAGCTTTCATCATTTATGTGTTTACTCAACATTAACCTATACGGAACTTTCGCGTTTAAAAAATGGCGTATTATGAGAAGCCGGCGACGATATTACCTAACGACTTTTACGACGGGTTAGAGAAAATGAAATGAATTCCAGACGATTAACTAAATTGGTAGTATTTAGTTTATGGAATGGAGTTTATGGCGCTGGTAATACGAATTATAAAAATTTTATGTCTGAAGGTCTCGTAATTCGCTTATGTGTAATCATAACGCTCGTTATCTACAATAAAGAAGAACATAAAAGTGTCTGAACTGTTTCGTGAAAGATGGATATTATATGCTAGACTAAAATTTCATATTTGTAATATTTCGCTGTTAATTGGTACTGCGAGGGTAATGTCTTCAGTTTTCACGAACGATGATTTAACATTGCTATTTTCGTAAAATTCGAGACTTCAAGAATCGGTTCGAACGAATGCAAAGTCGTTTTTTTTTACAATTAAAGTAGATGAAACTAAAAACGCGAATCTAAGCATGCACCAGCAATGCGAAAAGCGTAGTCTAGAGAATTCCCCAGAGCGATGCTAAAACGACTCGTTCGGAAATTTATTATGCATTGCAAACATATGCAACGCGCTTTTACATTTAAATTTCCAGCAGCGGATGGTCCCCAATGTACATACATATATGCATCTCATGCTATACATGACGGCAACAGATCTCGTAAGGGAAACACGGTTTTCGATAACGTCTAAGCTAAAGTGGCTGAAGCTTTGGCTCTTATCTGGTCCGATAAATATCGGGTGGGAATTTTTACTGTATTACTAGCGGAATACATAGATGGTGGCATTACTTATTTAAATTTTACGAGTGTTTTCAGGGCGCGGCGCCTCCACCAGAAATATACGTTAACGTAGAATGTAATACGAAGAGTGTTTCGCATCACGTTGCTTATACGTAGTATTCATATCACGATTATAACAAAGTGCCTGTGATTAGTATCGAGTAATTGTTTAAACACAGCTTTAAAGAAGAATTTTCTGGTGGTTTTTCATTACTTTAAAAATTCTTAAGGCGGCGACAGAAAAATGCCAAGTGAAAAAATAGGAAAGATATGAAATAGTAAATAATGGCTTTACTTCAAAAGAGGCCCTGGTGTGGTATACAGATTGTTCAAGGATAAGGAAGGTTGCAACAGAAGTATTGCTGCCACTTGAAATTATTCCTATGAAACTAGGTAATCTACATCAACGAGGCAGCTAATTTGTAAGAACTGAAGTACCTTAAGGCAAATCTTAAGAAATCAAGAGGAATGAATTTAAAAGATCTCGATGAGCATTTCTGAATTTGGATTCTGCAGTTCTAACCGCTTCGACGTTAGAGCACATCAAAGTTCTACGATCTACTGAATAACTCGACAATCCGAAGAGAATGATAATGGAGTATGAGTTGGTTGAAAATACCGATCTGCAATACTTGAATGTTTCTGACTGAGTTCTGTAGGGTCAAAACGGATGGAATGGACTTGATGGAACAGCTAGATCGACTATTTTCGATCATCTGTGAGTTGCCCATTGGAAAGATGTTGACGAGTTGTTTTCCACGTCGAAGTCGTGTTCTGCCATCTTTCACTTTTAAACTGCCAAAGCTCCTAAATATTTCAAGCGACAAAGGGAAAATGTCTTCTATTTTACGTCGAAATTCACGCTTTTTAACACAACTGAACACGAGTCGGCGCGTTTTGCTTTTTTTCCCGGTTTTCGCATATTCCAAATTTAAAACGCCAATTTCTCGGTTGGAGTTAAGGGAACGGAAGTGATCCAAATACAACTGTAAAAGACTCGAGATATAGTTTTCAGTGTATAACATAGGAGCTATGTGGCCACACGGGCGAAAAGCATGAATCTTGTCAACATATTCACGAACATCAAAATAACATCACCTTCAGTATGGAGATTGGAAAAGGCAACGTTCTAGCTTTACTGATGGGCTTGTGAAAAGCACTAATAACAAAGTAAGTCATACGATATGCCGCAAGGAGGCGACACAGATGGACCAGTACGTATATACATCATCTCATCATTACCTATAACAAAAGAAATCTCTTGTCAAAGGACAAAGGGAAGTAGAGAAGATCAGCGATGAAGACCAACCAAAAGACCTGCTAAGATGACATAGACGGAAGGGAAAGAGGGAAGAAAGAAATCCACAACAGTAACCGGGTGGATAAATAAGAAGGGCATAAATCTTAGTCTCATTTAAAAAACCTTTATTTGATCTATCAAATGCAGTTTTGTTTTAGTTTTTATCAATTGTACTCTTATCTCTACAGGACGTTATCTGACTTTATAATAAATAAGGTGGCTTTTCACGATAAATTTAAATAGAATGATACGCTTTTCTTCATGCCGAAAAGTAAAGAATTAAAAGCTTAAGACGTCGGCGAAAACCGCGTCTCGATATCGTTTTTCTAACCGCAGATATTAACAAAGAAATTAAAAAGAATGGTTGCACTAGAATGACCCGGTTTTGCTGACTGTCTGTTATTTTAGTTAAACCTTTAAATACAGCCATATTAGTGAAAATAAAAAAACTGAATTTCATTTTTTAGCGAGTTCAACTTAAATTTAAACTAAATAAACTACAAAAATTTGACTGCTTAGTAAGCAAATTTAAAAAAAACAACGGTGATGCCCCTTTGTAGAAGATAACATAAACGAATTATCAATGGCTTCCTAGATATTCCTGCCTTCCATCATTCTCTATGCGTGACTCCATTCGCTGTCGAGTGGACAAAACGGCTATCTCGACTTCTGCTTTGAAATGCTCCGAATTGTCTTCTCTTATAATGGGCCTGATAGCAAAGACGAGGTCCTTTATTCGTCCTCACAAATAAAAATCTACGCAAGTTACGGAGACGTAGCCGGTCATGGAAATTCACTTCCTCATCCTACCTACCTTCCAGGATAAGCGTTATTCAAGTTTAAATAAAATAGCAGACACCGTTCTATTTAACATTTTTACGAAAAGCTGCTTTGTTTGTTATAAAGTCAGATAACGCTCTCTAGTGGTGAGGATCCAACTCATAAGAACTGTGTTTGATAGATCAGATAAACACGATGAAAACTTTAATTTTGTACTTAGTCGTGACTATTGCGCCTTCTACTGGTTATCTTACAAACTCCGACATCATTTCCAGTATTTTCTTTTGACTATGTTTATTAAAAAAGATTTTGTGACTACTAGCTTCTGAGATACAGCCGGCTGCTATTCTTATTTAACCAGTCAGTACAATGCCAGAGTTACCGATAGACTGAAGCAGATACTTGGGTAGAAGACCTCATCCCATTAAATAAGGATCTTCTTCCGAAACTACGAAGGACGAAGACGAACTCAAATGTAAACGCGGGAAGAGCTATAATGGTCAAACAGGTAGAACTAGCCGAACACCTCAGATCTGAACGAATACAAGCCAACAAACCAGAACGGAAATAACGAGGAGCACGAGACAGTATGATTGAGGAAACGTCAGCCGGAAGATCATTCTACCTTAGACAACGACCGGATTTCCAGTGTAGTTGACAAAGACCAAGAAGCCTTGTATTTTTAACACCGATCCGATGCGACTAGGAGATTAATTGTAGGAATATATAGCACGGGAGCATCTTGCTAAGAACTTGGATTACCGCTACGCTGTTGCCAGTGGTTTACGGCAGCTTGATTAAATATGCAAAGTAGGCATCTATTTACTTTTAATCTTTCCGGTCGTTAGGAGGTGGAAATATTCCAGGATGCTAGTAAACCGTTTAATGCGGTAATTTTGCTTTGAGTTATTAATGTGGTTTCTGTTGTATTTCCTGAATAATTAAATATGGTAATCGACAATAGTAGCGTTGGAAATTCCCCATAAATAATTCATATTTCCTTTTGTACTTTCGGTTATTCCTGTATTGTTATAATTCTTAATTTAAAATGTCGATCATAAATTATAATTTATACCATCAAGTGTGAGCCTGTGACTTGTGGAACATACTCGCAAGAACAACGAACGCTCTCACACCCAATCAATGAACACTAAAAGTATTCAATGAAACTCTTTTTCGAAATAATAAAGCAAATATCAAATATTATTTGCTAATATTATTGTTACAAAGTTCTAATTACAAAGTTCGGATAATAAGAAGAAAAGAAGAAAATTTTTAAATGTTGTGCCGAAAGATGGAGTATTAATCGCACAAACTTTTCCTGTTTCTAAATATTCATTCCAACAATGTTGAGAATTTATTGAAAAAAATGAATTTGAGGGATCTCTCTCTAGATCGTCTCAAGAACTGGATTTCCATTTAGAATGTTGTGGTATTAATTGTGAGACAAACATCGGTACAAGGTGGAATAAAAACACTCTCGGAACCACGCTGGTGACGACAGATAGGTGAAAACATGTCCGTGGGTAGTGTATTTTTTCTTTCCTTGCATTATTTTTGCCGTAAACGATTTCATCAACAACATGAGGAAGATCTTTCAGCATTTTTTTTTTTTTGCAAATTGGAGAATTATGAAGGGGGTTGTAAGAACAAATACTGAGTTGGGTTGAGTGTTGCCTCTAGTCAGGATATTCCATGAAAACAACGCACATCGTTGTCACTTGGAAAACTACATACAGTGATCAGTTAAATCCTTTAATTTGGCCAGCTAAATCCAAAAAAAGTAAAATCGGGGCAAAAGGAGAGCAAGACATTAGTTTAGCTTTATATTCCTTAATATCTAATTTTTTGTGGATCTCCTATTATCCCCGTCACGTTAGAAGTCATCACGAAAAACCCTGATAACAAGAACAAGACTACCATCGTTCTGTTGAACACTTTGTAAGTTTCTCACTTACAATTAACTAGAAGTAGGATTCTTCCCGTCGGTCGTAAAATATCATCGTTCCTTTCCGAGATTTGACGAGGATCGCGGTTTGTAAATTTCCAATAAGCCGACCCCGTAATAGACCTATAAACATGATGGAAATATTATACCAAACGATACGCTCGCATAAAATTTACTGCACAACGTCGTTTCGAATTCCCTACGGTTAGCGCCACCAGCTATATAGGAAGGGATTCCGAGACGTGCGTCTAATTCGTTTTTACGGCGAGCGACCTCGTAAAAAGACACTATTAAAGCTTGTTTACGACGCGGAAATTCGGAAAAGAAATCATAATCATCGTATCACTTTACGGGTACGCTATCGTTTTGAATTTAGACGTAGTTACTAGATTCTGAGGGTGGTAAATATTACAAAGTTGTATCATAATGATAAAAAATGGTAACAATGTGCTGCTTCTTTATGGTTTTCGGTTAGTAAGCTACTTAAAAGGATGTTGCCTGCAATAAGGAAACGAGAGGTAATGGTGGGGTGTGAACACTTCGCAGGTGTTGTAAAAGCTTTTCCAAAACTGTCTACGCATAACTCCTGTTCAAAATAAACATAACCTTAACCTATTATTAGCTTTATACATTTTTTTCTTATGGAGTAATTTTTACAGCAAAAGTAGTAGGCATAGAACATTTTAAGCGATTCACATGTAAATGTAATTCGAAACGAAGTAGATAGAATTCGAATTTAATCGAGAATTGTCCATATCACGCCAACGAGTTGTACTTGAGTTACAACTTGCGTTACAACTCGAGTTGACAATAGGTAGACTCGTAACATCACTAATATTAACTATATCAAATCTTCGACAAAGAATATCGTATGCTATGGAACCATGTATTAAAAGAGCTTATAGAAGATTTTATAGTACAAAGCATTAAAACGCAGAGACTTAGGTGGTTAGGCCATATAGAAAGGAAAGGAGAACAATCAAAGGATAGCCCAAAAGCAAGTCGGGAAGACCAAATCAGAGAGAACGTGAATAGGAAACAGATTCAGTAATTAAGAATAGAGAGGAATGGAGAAAGGTCATTGATTATCCATCTATAGAACAAAACCAAGGAAAAACGGAGTAATTCACTGTAAAAGAAAGGGAATTAATGAGCCCTTCAAGAACGAGCTTTATTCCGCGCGCCTTTTCTTTCCCAAATCCAGTCGTCGAGACCCATCACATCGAGTCCATTAGATAGTCATCCCTCTTCCCGATAATATACATATATACTTACCGTGCGACGTCTGCTGCGGGATATTCGGTACGGGTACGACTTTTCCCATAAGGATCCTCGATCCCATCTCGATCTCGCCGGCCCAATTGCCGTAAGACGCGGACCGCTCCAGCAGCCGCTGTCTCGCCAGCTTCTCGATGACATCGGCGCAAACATATCGGCCGCAGAATCTGGCCCACTGGTCCGCTCGCAGACCGCGACCGTTGTCACGTAGCGTCGGATTCGCCCCTGCGAAAATAAAGAAGAAAAAGCATGACGACGATGATGCGGAGCGAGGAATAGAGCGTCGGCCTCTTTTAATGCCGGAAGGGTTCGGTTCCGTTTTAATGGACTCGTTAAAAATGGTTCCGAGCGTCAAGAAGCCGAGCGCGAGTCATTTGCTTTTATAATGGTCAGCGCCGTTGGGGAGCTTTTCGGAAGCAATTTAACGTCCAAACGCTGTAAATAGGGGGCGAAAGAGAACACGCCTCCGCTCGGGAAAGATTAAGTAGGTATTTTCTTACAAAGTCGTAATTTTTCCTGGTTGTTAGTAGGAGAAAAAAAAGAAAGAATGTGAAACGTAGTAAGCGCAGTTGTCAAAATAAAATTTCGAATATACAGGGGAAATTTTTAACTATTACAGCGTTAGAATTTTTTAAACATTGGCTATCAATGCATTATTATTAAATAGTATTGTAGACATAATGTTGAAGGGTTATATTCTGGGTTCCATATTATTTTCGCTACAGGTAAATAATTTATGTTGAATAGTCCACCCCAGTCTGCGTATTTGATTTCAGAAGTTAACCAAAATCGTTTAGTTGCTTGAATGAACTCCATAGAGCCCCGCGAACCATAAGGTCCCTTACTCTTTGCGATAGCACCCAAATCGTTAATTAATTCTTCAATTAAAGGATTTGTAACTTGGTTTAGTTTTAGCGAATCTGGGACAATTTTGTTTACTTAAGTGTAGTCAATTAGAGATTTTTTTTACCGTGTAAAATGGAACGCACGCGATCCAAGTTAATCCACTCGCACGATCGGCACTTTCGTTCGTTTTACTTTCATTCGGAGATTTCCCTTTGATTATTTTTCTCGGGACTGAAAACGAGTTCACTCACTCGTAATTAGTTAACGTGCTTGCATTGATTTCTGTTTCTAAAATATCGTGGAATGCCTAGTTCCGAGACAGCAATAGTATGCGAAAGAGATAGCATTATGTACCGCAGATAGTAAGTATTCTAAAATAGGATCTTTGAGATCACTAAGCGTAGGCATAAATAGGGGCTACCCAGCCAGCCTAGAGTTAAGAGTTAAAAACAAATAATACTCCTAGTAAATTACAATTTTCAAGGCTGGTTCAGTGAATAAATAGTGTTTTTAAATAGGTCTCCTTTTGCTTAAATGTAAAGCCATATGGTGCTGCAAAATATTGAATCAATCAATTCAAATTTCATATTACTGAGTAGAAATCCAATTATTTATCGTCTTGACACTTTTGTTATTCCTATTAATGATTGTAAAGGAGTGTGTCGGGAAAGTACTCGCGAAAATCAAGGATAAAAGTAAATTTCCCACGTTTTTTCCATACGCGAGACATCCTCTTTCTTAAATTGGTAGGTCATCATGTTTTTAAGTGTGTACAAGAGGTAAGATTTTTCAAGTTCAGAAACTGTGCAATTTCTTTCAAGTTCCACCCACAGATGGAATAAATTAACAGAGTATTTGGGGGCAAAGATGGTTCTTAAGTTTTCCTGCACTCAGATAGTTTGCTCGAACTAATACACGAGAAGCCTTGACGTCTACTTCCCAAGATATTGAACAGCCACAAGAAATTCGAAGTTTATCGAAGATGGTCTATCCAGAAAAAGTGTGAAACTGAAATTTACTATTTTATCAGAAATGTGGGGACAACCTTCGAAAAAAAATATATAACAATGGACGTTGCATTAAACGGATCGTTTGCTAAGGAGAAGAATCTAGAAGACCAATCTCAGAGAAGAAGTCACGTATGACAAACTTTGATGGTTTTCCTCTATCTATACAACCAACTAGCAAAAAAAAATTCAAATTTGATACTTTTCTTCCTATCGTTGATACCCTAACCGTAGACAATCACAATAACATTAGAGCAAGAGAGACAGAATACGTGAATGGTGTACAGAATAATGAAAGTGAAGAGGCTATAAGTATTTTGGAGCTACATTGTCGTCTAAAGGAAGATAATATCGAAGACGCAATTCCGAATGTATAAATAACAACTTGAATCTTTTTATGTATGATGGTCACTAATTGCAGGAGGGAACGCTCCTTTTGAAGATTGAAAAGAATCGAAGGCGCGCGGAGAAGTACAGTGCCTCAAAGGAAATTCAACGTTTGAAGCTGACATTGAAAGCGATGTGCTTGAAGCAGTAGACTGCAAATCTTTAATAATAAAAAGAACACAAGTGTTGATTAAAATATCTAAATCTAGATATTCTAATCATTAAAATTACCGAAATTAACGCTTCATTTAGTTAATTTCCATTCCAACTAGCCGAAGTCTGCCACCCTCGCGGAGTTGTTAAATATTTACTTGCATTCTATTCTGTAGAAGTCAATATAGCGTTAATTTTGACAATTGATTAACATTAATTAAATATTCTCCTCGATACTTGCTATGTACGACTTTCCTACGATCGACTATCAGCACTCGCAAAGCTGTGCCGATGAGCCGTAAACGGCGAAACACGTCCATAGATGGCAGTGCTGGTAGTTTCGCATTGATTTTTCATTTATAAAAATAAGGAATGATATTAACTAAAATGTTATTTGTTTCTGTCAGAGGCCCCTGGTGTTATTACAAATATGTAGACACCTGATAAACATGATGTTAAATGCTTTATTGTGGTATATTTCCATATCTGGTACGCGTTTTTCAATATATGCTGCTATCAAAAATCTGATTATCCCTAAATAGTCAAAGACAAAATAAATTTTATTATCAGGTATTCCCCATTTTAGCAACAAAGTTAATTCTCCATTAAAAAAGCTCTTAATCTTCTTCTTCGAAGTCTTTCTTAAAATTCCCTTACTTTTTATGTAAAAAAAATCTTTTTGAGTTAGAAATTTTACGCTAAGAGTCATATAGTTTACATCATAAACATCCAGGCGAAGCCAAGGTTTGCAATACATTCGAAAAAATCCAGATATTTTTCATTATTCTCCGTTTTTTCAATAAAATATGGGCCAACAAATTTCGTCCTCTGAAATTTTTATCTAAACGTTTATTTTTTGTACTATTCGAGCTTATTTTTGCTTATTTACATTGCCGTTCAAACCAAATGTTGCTTCGTCTGAAAGGACAATCTGTTTCAGAAACTGTGGGTCGTTAATAGAATTGTATTTTTCCGTTAGGATTATCCTTCTTAGTTCCTGAAGTAATTGTAGGTATTTTGTCAAGATACATTTTGGGAAATTCCACTTTCTACTGTTACTTCTGGACTTGGACTTGGCTGGTTTCTCTTCTTCAACCCTAGGCTGATCTTCAGTAAAGTTATCTCTGATACGTCCAAAATTCCTAATATTTTTTATGCTTGATTGCGTAATGGGTTATCTATTAGGACACTTATTGTTAAATAAATAGCATATTTCCACTTGCGTTAAAATTCCATCTCTATAGCCAATCATCATTAAAACAATATGATAAAAAAAAACGTAATCGATGGGACCATGCTTTTTTTTATCATTTTTTAACATTAAAAAGTAA
Source organism: Oryctes borbonicus (assembly GCA_902654985.2). Classification (NCBI taxonomy): domain Eukaryota; kingdom Metazoa; phylum Arthropoda; class Insecta; order Coleoptera; family Scarabaeidae; genus Oryctes; species Oryctes borbonicus. The sequence continues at coordinate 6,327,546 of LR736865.1, forward strand.
AAGATGACCTATTCGAGTGTTTTATTCCAACAAAATAACTTGAGTTGTTAAGTTTATTCCAGCCTTTACGTGTCCGCTGTATATCGTATAATATTCATATGGAAAAATACGAAATAGATCTAAAGATGATAACGTTCATTTTTAAACATGGCGTATACAAATCATCTACATAAAACTAACTTTATCGCTGCCAGATCACCGCGTACTTGATTGATGTTACACACCATACTACGTCAATCATATATTTTTGGCCTAATTGTACACAAACCGCCGTAAATTCGGGATAAATATTATTTGTATATATACACACGCATAAACATATGTTCAGCTGCAATTTCTGCCCTTTTATATCAACACAGATACACATATTTTATACATTTCAAAGATATTTTTTTAATAGCTCCAAATATCCGCATCGTTTAGTTCTAGTATCAGGAGTCTCGCGCGTTCGCATTTAATGATGTTCAAAGATCAAAGTGATTGATGATATCCTAGGCGTAGGTATATCTGCCGCATCGCCTCCTCGACGACAGACAAGAATCCAGAGAAAATACTCGCCCCGGATCGCATCGGTTTCGCGGATTTACCGGCGCGTTCGTGCCCGGAGGAAGGCGAACGTCGAGGCGTACCATACCGTGGCGGATAAAGGAGATTTATACATAATTTCGAACACCTCGCCGAAATATCTTCTTCGAATTTATTGCGGCTTTGAACGGAAGCCGGCACGGAAAAATTCAATTTATTCTTGTAGTCTATGAAGCTGTCGCCTTGTCGAGCGATTTTAATTTGTTAGCACGTTCACGTTTGGAAAGTGCTACGAGTGGTAGCTATATATATATATATATTTTTTGTTTCTTTTAAGCGGTAAATTTCGTTACAACCGGCGTATCCCCCAAAGTTACCTTCACAAATTTTATTTTATAAGTTTGAAGCAGGCCCTCCTTGTCTCTTGCTTTATTTGTTTTTCCCTTTGAATCCTTTCCAAATGTTCTGCCCATTGTAATCATCTTATCTTAATCACATCGCTGATCTTTGGTTCACCAAATATGTTGTTTACTTCCCCATTCGTTCGTCTTTCCCATCCTTCTTCAGTTCGTCTCCCTCCAGAAATTCGGCGTGGTATTTTTGTATCTCGTGTTTCTATCTTTGTTTGTACTTTTGTGTTGATCGCCCGATCCATTTATGTACTCTTATTTTTGTTTTTATAGAAACTTCTTTCGACATTAATTTGTTATGTAGTCTCCTGGTACATCTATTTACTTTTCGTTATTCTTATATCTATTTCTGTTCCTTCGTTATCTTGTTATTTATTAATGATCCTAAGTACATAAACTTATCTACTTCCTTATATTCCACATTTTCCTCTCGGTTAATTTTATCCTAAAAGTAGATCAAATCCTACACTTCCACTTCCTCAGCGCACAACACTAGAGAAATATATATTCGAAATGAAATAAGGAATAACTAGTCCGCCTACAGCATGGAATAAGCAAAAACAATGGAGAATTTTGAAACATAATTATGCTATTTTCATTTTACATTCGACGAAGGAATTTGCTTCCTTTCTTCGTCGAAAGTCATGATTCCCAAAATGACTATTTGAAACCTTTTTATACGCATCTTGCTTCTCATGATTTACAATATTAAATTTTTTCCAACCATAAAAGGCGATGATTAGACTCCGACCTGTTTTTGTAAAACACACCACTGCTGTCGTAGGGTTTCCGCGAGGGATGATAAATAACGCAGAGAAAATGCAAAATATGTTGACATTCGCTGACAAATAAACAGGTTCCGCGTACATTCTACCGTTACGAAATCCATTAGTGTAATGATAACTCTAGCATAAAAGCGGCGTGCGAGAATTCGCAGCTGGACCATATTTTTCTGCGCAGAACCCGACGACCTTTTAAGTTCGTTTCGGATTTACACACCTGAATCTTTTATTTGAAATTCATTTATTGAAATGTTATAAGAATATTTGAAATAATTGAACTTACTCAATTCATAATTAGAGTTTAGAGGTAATTTAGTTAAAAAGATGAAACATTTGTCATAAATAAATTGAATAGCATGGAAACGAATTTTTAATTATTATTAAAGAAAACGTGCGCACCGACAATATGTTAAACAAGTTTGAAAATCATTTTCAAATATTGCCTTTAATAATCGATTCTCGTTTACTAATAATTTTTAACTTTCGAGCCAACATTACATGCTACACACTCTCTTGGAAATAGCACTCTTATAAATCAACATCTAAAATAATTAACGTTATCACTTAAGAATTTTTCTATTTCGAGACTCATTGGTACATTTTATTAAATGTTAACCCTTTAACTCTTCTATTGACCTTAAAGCTTAGTTTTGCTTGTTTCACAGGCTATAATAAACACATATATGTACTTGTACTGCAGAACACATCAGAAAAAGGCTAGAAACAATAACCAAAAAAACTAATGCTAAAATAGCTTCCTCAACTTATTGATGGAATGGACTATAGGAAACGCAATGCGAGGGTTTCTGCCTTCCCGGCATCATCAGCGTGGTTCCGAGAGTATTTTAACTCTACTTTGTATCGCTGTTGCCACCCAGTTAATGCCATAAATACTTTTTTTGAAATACACAGTGTTCGTTCAAATTTGCAAAATTTACACAAAATTACAAATAATCAATTAAAATTAACAATTAAAAATGTGAATATAATAGTACATCTACCAAATTACAAACTTACATGTATGTTTAAAAAAAATATATTTTAATTTTAGTGTAAAATCTGGCGTTCACGAGGGTGCTTATATTCAAACGAGTCAGCCTGTATATGTATTTTTTCTTTTAACAATAAATTTCGTATAAACATTTTTTATTTTTTTAAAAAAGGTTTTCAATATTCTTTACCGATTGGAGCAACAACCTGCCACACACACGTCGAAAGTTGTTATTTACTGTTTGTTTTATTTTTTTCTGTATTAAACGTAACTTTGGTCTTACTTATAGTTTTTTTTTTTTGTTTTTTCTTGACTGTTTACTTGCGCAAACATTTTAAAGTTTAGGTTGGTAACTTACCTTTTGTTTAGAAAATTGCCCCGTGCCTAAGACATTATCAAATTATGGAACAGAAAGACCTCGACGCATTGAGTTATCGGCCCCCTATATTGGGTATAGCACTCTTTCCAGAGATGAAAATCAAGTTCGAGAGGTGAACACTTAACACGATGGAGCAGATGAAATCTCCAACGCGGATGGTGTTGAACACATTAACAAAGCAAGACTTCTAGAATGCATCTTGTTCGCGACGGACTCGCTGTGATCTGTGTTTCTATTCTTGTGGAAACTACTTTAAAGGTGGTATTCTTCCATTTCGGCTGCATTTTTGAAAATTTCAAATAATTCGAAATTGTGTGTAAAATTAGCTACAGCAAAACATGATAACATGCAGGTTTATCATGTTTTGCATGAAGTTTCCGAAAATTTCTAGAGAATGCAATAAGTCGGGAAAATACGTAAAGATTCTATTGAAATTAAAAACAAATCTAATGGAAGATTTATCCAAAAACTAAGAATTATTTTGAAGAAAATGTCAATATAAATTGCACGTACATTCACAAGATTTCAAATCAGAGTAGATAAACTTTAACGCTATTTTTTCAATATTTGACAAGCAAAAGTGTAGAGAGAAAATTACATTTCCGAAAAAAATCTTATATAACTTCCCTTCCTTTTTTTATTCAATTTTTTTGGCGTACATCACACTCTCTCAGCGAAAACAAGCGCGGAGATCGATCTCCAGAGAGAGCAGAATTTGATGTGTACAGCTCGAGCGGTTCATCCGTGAAATTGGTAATAACAAAAGTTAAATTGTGTCCCATGCACGTCGTCCACTATTCGCGTAATTTATGATTATGTTCGATGTGCGAAAACACACGACAAGCATCGGTTGGTTAATTTGTAGACATGCCGAAAAGGCGCCGGCTTCCAGAGGGACACGCGGAACGTGTACTTTTAATCAGATTAATGAAACGTTGCGAGCCGGTCAGATCTAATCTTGAAGATTTGCGGTTTCTTATGAAGTATTGGCGCATAATTAAATTAGTCCGTTCGGTGAAAAGCTTTACGCATTTGATTCGGCGATGGACGGCATGAGACTCGGTGACCTTTATTCTGGAAATGGTCTTGCTTCGGTCTGTAAGTGGTTGAGACACGCCTTTGGAACTTGGATGAGTTAGAGAGATTACGCACAAGTGAATGTACTTTGAGAAATCGAGTTCAAAACCGCAATTTTAGATTGAATAGTTAATTAGATGAAAGAACTAATTTCTTCCTTGTCATTAATTTTTATAAGAAGAAGATGAAGAAGAATTTTAAAAAGGAGTTTTAGAAATTTAAATGTAAACTAGTCTTATATAGCGAAGTTCCACTTCATAAACGCTACGTTTATGTGGCTTCTGTTTGAAACGTTTGGAAAATAAAGGTCAAACAAGTTGCAACGGTGAAAGACCACTAACTGGATGCCAGGATTGTAAAAGGAACCTCCCCGAACGTTGCAGAATAAAAGATTTCTCCCAGCGGCGAAGACAGAAAGACGGGTGGCCAGCGTCTAAATGTGGGTGGTTGGCTATAAAAATCCTTAGCTGCTCTAAAAGTCGTGTAAACGGTAAAAAGTTTCCTTTATCTCGTGAAGGAAGAGATAATTGGTGGTGATAAAGGTGCAGTGAAGAATATAAGAAGTTACGTGGTATTGCATCATTGTGGTAACGTACAAAGGTACGCGTTACGTGCAGCCAAATAGTGGTTTGAGTGAATTATTACATTGAAGTTCACCAGAAGGGCTGCGAGTCAACCACGAGGAGGGCGAGAAGTCGCTGTTTACCAGTGAGACGCAGTTGCTTTCCCGCCAACGGACCTCACCGTCGTGATACATCGCAACTATTTCTTTTGTTTATTTCTGTATTTATATTTGTTTCAAACTTGTTGCTCTTATTGTGAGTCGTTTAAAATATATATTTTTGTTGCCATAAATTTTAGTATAATAAAATTAACATTCATTCTATCCTATTTTCGGGGGTTTCACCTTCAGTAATAAATTAATTGCAACATCATTCGTATTTTGTCTTCTTTTGTAATAAAATTGTTATTTTTTTAAATCAATTCTATTTCTTGATGTATGGTTGCTCCAGATACGACCTGACGAGATGAGGAGCTACATTATTTAAAAGAGTATCAATTTGAAATGTAAGTTTAGTTTGCTATTAGCACCGTTGCAGTGTCTACTCTTGATATAATTTGTAGCAGATGTTGAAGTAGTTTAATTTTCTTGCAGTAATCCGACCCTAAAATCGTCTCGCAAAATAATCATTAAGAATACAATAACCTTAATCTAAAGATGTATTAGCGCGTGGCAACCACGTTTCAGCACAGCATTGTTCCACATTTCAAAGCACAGAACGACCGTCACACCCGCTACTTTTCATTATCACAGCTGATGTCTTTTGTCGTTTCACAAATTGCCTCCCAACTGCAAATAGGCAGGTCGTCACCCTTGCTCGTTAAAACTTTTAATCTACCAAAAAATATTACGAATTTAAAACCGTCAACGTCGCACGGGGAAACACGCCGACGTTCGTAGAGGCGAAATTAACAATTAACCTCTTCCTCCCGGACGACTATCCGCCTCTCCGACGCTGTTCGAAGTCTCCCGGCGCTAATTCCCATCACAGCCCGCTCTTGCGAAAAAGACAAAGGCAAGCCCCGGTCCATAGAGTATCATCGTAATTTACCGCGTTATCGGGCTCTCTCGTTCCGATCGGACGTTTCCTCCGTTACACTCTGCAGGATTTTCGAACAGTACGGCGTAACAAGGTTTCAAATTGCCGACGTATATGGAGTTTATGCGGATGTCGATTCGTAAATCAAGTGACTGGTGGAGGTTGATTGGGCTTTCGGATGATATCGCGACTGGGTTTCCGTTTGTGCTTTAAAGCTTCGGGAAACGGCAATGTAATTATTGTTAATAACTTTCGGATCCCGGTTAAAAGCTTTTCCGTAATTATTATTTTTTTTTTAGGGGAAATTTTAATTGCGAAGGACTGAAATTCGATGAGTGATAATGATTAGGGAAGCTTAAATGTGGAATTAAGTTAGTATCTAAATTAAAATAAAAGTTCATTTAAATTCGACTTAATTTTTTTAATGTAAATTTTTGTCTGTGCGCGTATGCAATCTTCTATTGGAATTTAGTGCTTCATTATGTTTGTACGGGACCGTTTCGCTAATTTCAAGCTTGTATGTTTGGGTTACGCTTAAAAATACTTGATTTTGATCCGTTGCCAATTACAAACAATTTCGCATTTAAGAACAACCCTGCGTAAATTATTACGTAACGCAAAACTCGAGCATTAAAAAGCTGTTGATTACCCGATAAAAAAAAAATGTTTACTCTCAAAATAATATTGACTAATCGTCAAATTCTTTTTTTTTGCAAAGATTTTGGATACATTCTCATAAACGTATTTCTGTGCAAAATAAGCAAACTTGCTAATTTAGTGCTGATGCCCGTACATTCTACTTCCAATGTAATGGCAACGAATACGTTTCGAACTTTGCGAATTACCAAGTCGAATGGGACCATAAAATTATAACGTTTACCAACGCTGTCGCTTTCAGCTTTCATTTTAGGGATTTAATCATCCATGGTAGCTCGAATCACAGTTTGCATGCTAATGCCTTCTCCGCATGGAAAGAACCAACAAGTCGCTTTTATTGCTAAGTTTTACGGTTGGTTATTTCGAGTCTGATGCAATTTTATATCATTGCATGCTTGCATTCTTGCAGATGCTACGCTTGTTAATGTGTTGGTCGAAGAATATTAGATTTTATGTTTGTATTTGATAATTAAAAGAAATTAAGGTATTTACACACAATTTAATTATTTTATTAAAAAGTGACTGTTCCTTGGCATAGGCCCCTGTGATATAAGGGTTAGCATGCCTGTCCGGTAAACGAGAGATGTCAGGCTCGATTCCCTACCAGGGCGAGGTTCTTCAAATACTTAATTACGTCGGAAATACCACGGAAATCACGGATTTTCACAATTCACGACAAAAATATATTAAAATAGTATATTTTGGCAATTCCAAATAATCATTTTCTATTGTTCACTAATGAAATATTTTTCTATTTTTTGTTGAACATTTCCAACTTTTTTTTCAATATTCTTTACATCTAGATCGAATGATATTCTCGAATACGTATTTTATCTTTATCTTAAGCGTATTCGAGAAAGTTAAATTAGTTTTGTTGAATTTCATCATTTTAAAACCTAAAATTAAAATAAATTAAAACAACCTTCCAAGGGAGTACCCGTTGCTCTACTACCTACGTACGTCGTACGCGGTTACCCAGACTAGTTAACAGTCCGCCTAGAAAATGCACCGAAACAAGGAAATGGAAACGCAGTAAATTGGATCGTAGGGCCCGCCGCTTGGTCACACAGAAATACCGCAGCAAATTTAAACAGAATAGTCCGGTAATGAAGCAATCCTTCTCTCGGGATACGAGTTCAGTCCATCATTTACATTTAGATGTTCTACGTGGTGCTTGGATGAGGGTAATTGCAGTTTCTCGTAGTTCTCGAAGTCGATGCCCTTAACAGAAGCTAATTTGGGACCGATAGCGTGGAACGCAACGAGTTAGTTTCCTTTCTATTTTTTTTTTCATTCTTTCTTGGAGTTTGGAGATTAGGTGTTACAGTACTGGTTTTGTTTTCTGTTTTATTTTAAATCGCTTAACGGTATCCACAACAGCCGACTTCAAAAGAGTGAAATGAAATTTTCTGAGTGAAGTTCGTAAACTCAACAGTTTAAATTTTTTTATTGGTGCAAAGCAGTGAACGGCAGATTGCTATTCTAAAAAATAGGGCTCAAACACCTCAAAGAAACTGCGGTCTAAAGCGTTATGTTATGCGGAGTTCTGCATCTGTAGAATGAAGAACAATAAAAATCTATTGAATCGAATCGTACTCAAACAATAGCATCACTACGACTTCTTCATCCATAATAATAGAAACAATAAATTCCCTTCTCTCGAAGTAACTCACTACGTCCAATCTTTTTATTGGTCTTCGACTATCGAACGGAAGCATACCGAATCGGCGAATCGAAATCGTAAAATAAGCACTGCAGCACTGATTTAATATTTATAAAGCTGAGGAGAGGAAGTTGCCTCTCTCGGGGACACGAGATGCATCTCGGCGTTTGTCAGATGCGATCGGTAGCTCGAAAACGTATTATGGCGTTTCGAGCTTGGCTTATGAATCAAACAAGGAGAGTTTTAACCTCTCTCGGGAAGTTACGTCAATCGAAATATCGATATTGTCTCATGAAACGTAATCAAGATGCTTGAATGGTTATGTATTATGCATCGATTTGTAACTAGAAGAGTTTTTTGTTATTGTTGCAAGTTCCAATTATGTATTTATTTATTATATATAAAATTTTATGAAATTAAGATTTTCCAAAATTGCCTTAATTTAATACTTTACGTTATTGTTGGCCTAAAGTCTGATAGACCTGATGCATTTTGATCATCTTTTTTGTGTTTGATTCTTTTTAGTGATTCGTTTCTTTTTTTGTAATAATAATAATAATAATGTTTATTTCATTACTTGACATAAATGTGTATATAACAAATCAAGAAAAACAAAGACAAAGAAAACAAAAAAAAATGTTATCAATATTTATAACTATATAACCAACTTATACACGCAAATATTCATCAATGGAATAAAATAAGGACTCTAATAGAAATCTTTTCAGGTTGCTTTTAAAATGAAAGAGTGTCCCGCTCTCCCTAATAATCAAAGGAATCTTATTATATATAGTTATGCCGATACTGTTTGCGCCCGATCTAGTTATACTCAGCAGTCTATCAGTAACATGCAAATTATTTCTGGCTCGCGTAGCGTAATCGTGTATGTCTGCATTTTTGATAGACTGCTCTTGATGTTGGAAAATATGACGACATACTTCAAATATGTAAAGGCACGGAAGCGACAGAATGTTAAATTGCTTAAAGAGTGGTTTACAGGAATTAGTGAAGTGAGCACCCACACTACTACGAATTACCGCCTTCTGCGCTAGAAACACTTCCTTCGCAGCTGCCGAAGAACCCCATAGCAGTAGTCCATATTGAAGTCGTAACTGAATTTCAGCAAAATACAGCGATCTGAGGCAAGGTGGTGCATTCTGTGATCGTATACAATGAAAAACATAGCATTTGCTCGATATATAAAGAACTATCTTTTGGCAATGGTTCGCAAATATTTTTTTTATGGAAACCTGAATTAAGTATACCTACACTCCCCGACAAAAACTTAGACGCGGTAAGATGTTTTACGGATTTTAAGGGTTACAATATTTCTTTGCGAAACTAGCAAGATATCTAATTAAGTTTTTATTCATAAAAGTAAAATAAACTTAAAAATATTTCCTCCAGTAATATATGAACTAAATAATAAATTATTACTCCAATGTTTAAACAATTTCCGCGACAAAAATTTAGACGCTCTGTTTCAAATGTAAAACTAAAATCAACAAATGAGTGATCAGTAATGCGTAGATCCTCCATTGTTCTTAATTACTTCCAATAGTCTGTTATTAATAGATTTATATAAGTTTAACACAAAATTTTGAGGGATATTCTGCCATTCAGTCACTATTGAAGTTTTCAGTTCCTGCACCATGAAATATTGACGGCCTCCGCCATAAACGCGACGTGCCAGTTCACCCCACATGTTTTCAATAATGTTTAAGTCTGGTGACCGTGCCGGCCACTGTAAAGTTTTAATCTTCTTCCCTTTAAACCATTCAGTAATGGTTTTTGCTTTATGAAATGGGGCGTTATCTTGCTGAAAAACAAAATTGCGCCCGGCCCATCGGTTTCCAAAGCGTAGAAGATTGTCACGCAATGTCTTTATACGTCACAGATGTCATTTTGTTTGTGCAAAAGCTATCTCACTTTTATCGCGGAATCCAATAGCTGCCCATATCATCACAGACCCACCCCCTAATTGTCTGGTCATTTTCACTTTTCGTTCCTTTCTCAGGTCATGATAATAATGCGAGTACCCATCCGGTCCGTCCAAATTAAAACGTTTCTCATCGGAAAATATAACTTTTTCCCATTGTTTCTTCCAGGATACGTGTTCTTCAGCAAATCTCAACCTCGCTTCTTTGTGTTTCGCCGAAAGTGGCGGTTTTCTCAACATTTTTTTCCGTGATATTACCGGTGACGCCTTTAAAATCCTTTGAACATGACGCACGTGCGTTTGTACCCCCGCCTGTTCTGCGATAACTCTCCCCGACGCAGAAGAATTGGATGCATACCGCAATATCATGCGTTTATCCCGCTCACTTACAGCTTTCGGTCGCCCCTGGCCTTTTGGTTTGCCGTAATTCTCCGGATCTTTTAGGAAATTTCGAACCGAATGATCGCTTCTTCGTAACCGACGAGCAATTTCCTTCTTACTAACACCATCCTGGTGCCAGGCTAGAACTTTACCCCTTTCCATCAAGGACAATTGCTTTTTTCTACCAATATTGCAAACACTTTATAAAATATAATTCCTCGTGGTGAAATGTGTACACTTTACCAGCACAACCGCTACATATAAAGAGAAGTATCAAATTAAATCATTTTTGCTTATAGTAATGTAATAAATGCACAGGGTCTAAATTTTTGTCGCATTTAAAATTCCTATTTTGATCTGGGAAAATCTCAATCACCCCTCATAAAGCAATAAATACCCAGAAATATCTATAAATGGACTATTTACATAACAAGTATTAATAACTCCCATTTACATTTATATAATGTCTATAAACTTTGTTTCGTAAATAGAAACGATACCGCGTCTATGTTTTTGTCGGATAGTGTATTTGCAACTAAAATTATTTACAAACACTAAACATAGTTAGACTAATATTAAAACAACTCTTGCAATCTATATTCCATTAGATCAGCGTTCAAACAAAGGCTTAACTGTACATTTCTAGCATATAACATTGGATAATTTCATTAAAATTGAATATATTCTACGCTACATATCGTACACATAAGAATGTATCCATATGTAAAGCATTAAAACATTCAGAATATCGCGTCGCACGTCAATGAAGACATTCACAAAGCCGAAACGTCAGCATAACAAATCCAACGCAGGAAGCGCATCCTGCTCGCGTTTTTATCACAAGACATCGGAAATGGTTGAATTGAAAGTACATGTACATACATAATCAGGAATGTGTCTTTTGTGTATCTGACGTAGAAGCTGTATTTTAGTTTGAAGAAAAATCGATAGCCGTAATTCTTTTACTGCTGACAGCTTCGCAGAGACAATAGAGCCCAACCGCGGGAGCCGCATATTACCGCTCCAACGACATACATATATCAGCGTGTTTGCAGTAATAAAAAAGCATTACACAGTCTGATTCGTTCTTTCACCGCATTCTATTCGTCTAACTTTTTACTTTCTCAGCTCTTCGTCCACGTTTTCGCTGCAGATCACGTCCGATTTAAACCCCTTTACAAAACTAACAAACTATCCGTCGAGTATATCGAACTAGGTTAGCGTTAGTACTTCGTCGAAGCTCTCGTTTAGCAAACTCTGAACAGAAGCACGTTGGAGTGGGTAACAAGAGCTAATGCACCTGTACCGCGCTGCCACCGCCGCCTCTACACATGCTTTTAGTTCCTTCGCCACTTTATCAAACGTTCGACTTCGCTCTTCTCTTCTTTTTCGCCTTTTGTTTTTTCGCTACGGCTAGCGAAATGACTTACCGCTTGGGCTATATTCGCAACCCGCGGGTTAGTCATTCTGATACATATATATACACCACTAATTATCTACACTACACCTACTACATAATAAAAGTTAATCGAAAAATCATTTCTCACTTTTCTTGCTTTACGCGAGATTAATTGCGCACACCTCGGAAAGTACACAAACAGGGCCACGTGCAAACTCCTTTTATCGCTCCGTTAAGACTATATTTAAAGGGCATACGCCTATTTTTAGAGCCTAACTGCGAGTTCTGTAATGTAATTTACGTTTAATATAAATATAAGACCTTACTTGACGTACGGAATGACGCAAATCGACAACTAAACGTGTTAAACTGTTTTTCGCCGGCTCACCAAGGAAATCTGCACTCTCCGATTTCGATCTACAACTCAAACTCGCGCTTACATATGTTTATACGTGGATATATATGTACAGTGATACTTTTTAGAATAGAAAAAAAAAACGCGACAATAAAAATTATTTATTGAGGAGTGACCCTAATCGAATTTTCAGAAGAATATCAAGGACTTTTGCCAAATTTCGTAGCTTTTCTTTGGCAAATATTAACTCGTGACTATCGTAGTGCGATCACAAGGACGGAGGACGTAATATGGTTCGTTTGCATCTTTCTATACTTACCCACACTCTATTGATACCGTGCTTTCAAATAAATGATAATGCAGTTAAAAAAACGTAATCGAAAGAACCATGCTTCTTTTGTCTTCCTGAAAGCGGCCATCCTTTAGTTCGTCATTATGCAACTGATTTAAAAAAGGCTGCAATAAGTTATTACGATATCTTTCTGCGTTTGATGAAAAAATAATGGAGCAATAATTCTTCTCCGTGCAATGCTGACATTCATTGCACCATATACGCATGGCTTATTAATAAAGCTATTAAGGTGGGAAGCTTCTTCTGAGAAGAAGGGTTTGCCTACGTGATCAATAGGCTTGAGTTCTTGCATATTACGGATAATGTACGGATACTTTTCGAGATCTTTTCTACGAAGCTTCAGCAGTTTCTTTCTTGGATCTACCACTTCCGAGTTTGCTACTTGTTGCACTAGCTTCACTGAATTCAGCAATGCAACAACAATTTCTTCATACAAATCAAGATATGATCTTGCAAAATGTGTAAACTGAAGACAAAATTTATCCATAGACTAAGACAATTTCCTATTCTGCTGCTTCTGTCCATTTTGAAAATAGCTTTCAATGATAAATGTTTGGCGATAAATTTCAATAAACAACAAATGTAACATGAATTGTCAAGCTGGTCAAACGTGTTTTGGATGTAGTTGTAACCAACAAAAAATTATTTAAAAAAAAAACATGACTTCTCCATTACTTCTGCTTTTACGGTTTTAAATAAACGTTCTAAAAATTGAAACCTTAAGAAGTATAATACATAAAAAAGTGCTCACTAAAGGTAATCTGCATCAAAGCCATTAAAAAATACGTTTCGTGTTTTTTTTTTTCAGACCCGCGGGATTGCAGCCCATTTGCCAGCGTATCTTCTATATCTGGTTTTGCCTGAATTGAGAGAAAGCATACGTAAATATAAATCTTTGCTTGTTTTAGGAACCTAATAAGTTTGTCGTATATCTGTTTATTTTGACATTTACCGGCAGTGGAACTGACTCTACAACGAGAAAAGCGTATTATAGCTGGTCGATATTGCTCTTTATCCTGTTTAAAGAGCATTCACGAAAAATGTGGTCCAGGCTACGCTCTACAGCACCACATGTACACTTAGACGACTCAATTGTGTTTATTTTGTACAGATGGGAGGGGTACGTTCCATGACCAAATCTGACCATGATAGAATTTTAGTAATCTATGCTGGAAGAAGTTATCAAATTTTCAATTTAGTTGCCATCTTCATTTAAGAAAAAACTAAAAAATTGGGAAGACTTAATTATTTTTTGAACAATGTTAATAAGAGCATTTTTGTGTTGACGAAACCCAAAACGTAGTTAAAATTTACCACATGAGAAGAAAATTGGATAACATTATTTTCATTCTGACCATCCTTAAAAATGACCATTTATTCTCAAATAAATAATAGCTCGTCAGACCCAATTAGGGGTTGGTTAGATTTTTGATAAGCACAAACTTGCATGCATCGCTTTATAAATTGGACTGTACAATTAGAAAAAAATCGTTGTTTATGTGCTATCTTGCTATCAATATTGCATTTACAGAAAAGCGTTTCAAATGAAGGTTATTCAGCAAACTAATGGGGTTTAACAAAAAAATATTGTATCTCTTACGGTAAGCTAGCTATGAGTTTTGGAATGATGGGAAACTTTGATCCCTATCTTTGGCTTTTTCGGGTTGTAATTCGAAAAATAAACGAGATAGGTAAACGAGGGTGGCCGGAGTCGATTCTCCGTGTCCGATTTTACTCAAAACGTAACTGAAGCCTCTGTATTGCGCTGAAAATGGAATTTAGAGTAAAAGACGAGAAATTCAAAATTAACTTAAGCGCATGGTTAGGATTGACTAGCAATATTATTATGTTGTTTACCTATTAATAACCTATACTTATTTTTTTTTATTCTAAAATGCACCATTTTCTAGAAATACAGCTGTTTAAATGCTTCACTCAGTATATATCAATAGCGAATTGCGGTTATCTTTATTAATAGCCTCCGTGCGAGCGTAAAGCTCATATCTACAAGTCTAACACAGCAGGTAGTTGCAGGAGCAGTCGCGAGCAGAGGAAAACTATGTTTATTTGACCGTTGAAGAGAGCATAGTTTTTCTCTTACGGATCATGCTTTAATGAGCTTGTTTTGAGGCGGCTTTCTATGTTTAAAGTTAGGTCATGAATCATAAGAATAAACGTCTGAAATTAGCGCAAAGCTGTTTGGAAAAAGCGATTTTATTCCAACAAAACGAATAAGCAAACCTAAGATGATACAGTTTATTTATTTGGAACAGTAAGTCGTGAGATTGATTTGTATATTAAGCAAGTTGAAGGTTGCGTTAAGTGATGCAGGATCTTTCCGCGTTTTCGTTTAATTTCGTGTCAGGAACCTTAAGTTATGCCTCAATTACTTTAGCTGAAGCCCTTTGACTCCAACAAGTTGAAACGGCAAAGCTCCTCAAATTTATCGCTCGCTTAGGAAATAACTTGTTTGTATTTTGCTCAGTGGAGTGACTTAACCTGATCTAATCTTGTAACTATGAGAGATGCGATAATGTTTTGCTATACGTTGCACAACGCAATCAAGACTTCTTGATATTATGTGGCTAGAAACCATAGCCATACCATAGCCTAGCGTAATTCATTTTTTTCGTATAAAATCTTTTAATGTATAATTGCACTTTCGCTGTATTTCAACCATTGTGTGAGAAAAGATGCATCCGATGTTATTGACAAATTGGCAACACTGCAACACATAGATACCTATGGGATAACTGTGACGTGTGTAGCTTCTTACGTTCGCGCATAGAGACGGCTATATTTAAGCGGAGTCTATTTAAACGTGCAAGAAAACAATAAACACTAGCTTCCTATATCCGCGAATGTTTATGTTTGTACTCGTATTACGGGAGGAATTTCATTAATTTAATGTATAAACACGATAACATAGAAGGATATATGTATTATACCTCGCAGTAGCGCGGAATAAAAACCAAAGAAAAGCACAAATACTGCGAAACTTAAACAGGACGTACGAAAATAAATCTCATGGTAGAAACGCTATCAGTGGTAGAAATTCTGGTTACGAGAAAACTGTAAATATTTATGGTCTTAAGAATGTTATTTAACGTTTATTTTATTTTGGATTAAAGGCTTATGTTTAGTTTTAACAACATTTCAATAAATCAAATCAAATAACAACAACAACATATTAAAACAACAATAACAGAAGACATTCTCAACAAGTCACAACGTTACATGACTTCTTGCCATCTTCCTTACGCTTGCCCTTGAAATAATTTTTCCACTGCTTCCACAATGAGACCTTTTCAGGTTTTTGCTCATCTGAAAGCAAGCAATAGAAAATTACTTTACTAACTCGATTAGCAACGCTTCGGTACACGCCAGGCTAGTTCATGAACACATCTTTACATTTCGTAATTAGATGTCGACGAGTTGATCTAGTGTTTAGCTTTTTACAGCAGAAAATGGCCACGCTAGCATTTTATCGAAATTTTTTCATGTATTTTATTTTTAACATTTTGACAACTGCATTTTTTAATAATCGGATACGCAAGCAATTATTTACATACAATAGTGTCGAAACTTACCTGCGAAGAGGAGCAGTTTGGCACATTTGTTTCTACCTTGTAAAGCGGCTTTCATTAAAGGTGTGAATCCTAAATTATTCCTAGCGTCTATTTCTATACCCCGGCAGCGCGTCAGCATGCAGTTTAGGCACTCTACTTGTCCTGAAAGAGAAAGTCGCGAGTAATTATAACGGTTCTTAAGCTCTCGCTTACAATGGAGCGTTGTATTAAGCGTTGTGTACACGTTAATTTATAACAAGGCATTCATTCTGTACTTAATAAGAATTGCACTGCATAATTACAAGAAAAAGGGGAAAGGTGAAAAAACATGGCACCTCCACCAGATATCGTACCTATAGGAATATTAACTTGATACGTAGATTTTGTGATAATTTATACTTCCTTGAAGTTACTAAATCTTTTTAATTCTACATTACTAATAATATCAACAGTCTTCAGCAACAGAGTACAAAGATTACAAGAATACAGGCTAGTTCTAAATCAAACTAAAGGTGCAATTTCTTTAAATGGAACGCCATCTATATTTTCGTAGATTTACATTCAGGGATGTAGTCATATTTTTTTTATTTCTTTTGTTCTTTTAACTTACTAACATATTTAAATTCCACGCTTCTATGTAGCATTTTCATGGTTTTTGCGGGTGCTGATATTACTGCTGTTGCCATTGCACACTGACTAGCGACTATTCATTCTGGCAGAGTTTATATAGGACTCGTTTTGGGTCAATGAAGGGTGAATGTTACGAATCAATGAAACTTGATGGTTGTTACAAAGATTAGTCAAAGGGATTTCCCCGTACGATGTAAGAGATAGCCTTCTTTGCGATTTAGATTGTGGGGCGTTTAGAGATCTCTACAGAATTAAATTGGATTTGGCGATCAATTTCTAGCGAGAACCCAACTACACGCATCAACTGCGTACAATGCTCGTGCTCGGTAACACAACACCACACGCATATGGAATCTAGTAAGCGCTAAGGGCTTTCAGGTGAATACGATCTGCGGTGGGAAAGTAATCGGAGAGCGTAGAATAGAATTTTTACAAGAGAGAATCTTGCGATCAAAGACATCTTAGATGTCGCGTAGATAAGACTAGTTTCCGGGGATTAGAGTTTGACGAGAGGAGTTGCCGTGGAGAGGGACTGATGCAGTGGTTAACGTAGTTTCGATATCCTTCCTAGAATAATTGTTGCGGATCAGAGTCTTTCGAAGAGACTTGATACCACCCTGTTTTTGGCTTGTACGATGATGAAAGAAGGAAAGGAAGGGAATGCAACAATTTCCATGGAAATTGTTTAAAAAGCCTCGTCCATGAGACCAAATTATAAAGAGACTATCAACGTAGCTGTACCAATACTTATACACACAGCTTAAGGTTGTAGGATAATGGGGGTTGTTGTTCGAACGCTCCAATAAAGATGTTATCGAGGGCGGTAGAGAGAGGAGATCACGTAGCTACACCTGAGACTTGCTCGTAGTATTTGCCATGAAATTCGAAATAGATAGAGAAAGACTTATTTCAACGAAGTCAGTCGGGTCACGCGGTTGACTACTGGAGATAAAAAACTCTGGGTACTACACCCTGTATAGGAAGTTTACAAAGGCAAACGTGGCAGCATACGTACCATGACATACACTGCCGTTCTGCAAAGTTCGGTCATACAATAAAAATCTATTATATTACACTGTATATAATTATTAATACATAAAATTAGACAAATTTTAAGCATACACTCTTTTCTAAAGGATTAAAGCCATAAATTATTATGTAAAGTAGGAATATTGCGACAACCACAATAAAGCCGCTTTTATTATCATTCCAAGAATTTCTGAAACGGGTCGTTCGGGGATCATTAACGAACAATTCATTTAGGAAATATACCGCAGTATCATTCTTGTTTATTTATCACGGGCGTAAAGTTATAAATTTGCTTCGTTTTACTGTTGAACGTGTGTTGGTGTGCATCTGTCGTTTTTGCGCGAAAGTTTTAAGAAAATTTACTTCAAAATGGCACGTGGCAAGCCTACCAGTGTAGAAAAACGTTCACGCATTATTACGCTGTTTGAAGAAGGATATTCGGGGCGACAAATTGCTGAAAAAATAAATATGAGAAGTTCAACAGTAAATGACATCATAAAGCGATATCGGACAACGGGAACTATAGAAAATCGTGTTCGTCCTGGAACATCTAGGAAAACAACAAAAGATTTGAGAATCGTATTATTAAGCAAACGCAATAGAAAATTAACAGCGCCACAAATAGCAGCCGAAGTCAATCGCGGCCGTGAAGAACAAGTTTCGACGAGTACGATAAAACGTCGACTTCAACAAGCAGACCTTCATGGACGCATTGCCATTCGAAAACCCGTCGGGGAAAAAACGTCGGGGCAACAGAGCAAAACGGGTACAGTAGGCCCGTTCTCATCTAGATTGGTCGTTAGATGATTGGAAACACGTGCTTTGGAGTGACGAGTCAAAGTTTGAGGTTTTTGGGCAAAATCGACAAGTTTATGTCCGAAGATCTAAAACCGAAAAATGATCCCGGACTGCATTGTGCCAACAGTGAAGCAAGGGCGTAGTTCTGTGTTAGTGTGGGATGTTTCTCCTTTGCTGGGACGGGAGATTTATGCAGAGTGCAGGGTGTAATGAGGAAGGAAAATTATTTTGCAATACTCCAGAATCATGCAGTGCCATCAGGCTTGCGTATAATAGGCCGTAACTTTACATTCATGCATGACAACGGCCCAAAACACACAGCGTTAGTGTGTAAGAACTGTCTAAAGGAGCAAGAAGAACAGCACACCCTGAAAGTAATGACATGGCCTCCACAAAGCCGTGATTTGAACCCTATAGAGTTGTTGTTTGATAAACTGGACAGGAGGATCCGAAAAATATGTCCAACTTCACAAGAACATTTACGGAATATTCTGCAACATGAATGGATTAATATTCCACAATCCGTTTTAACAAAACTTATCGAAAGAACGCCTAGAATAGTTCGAGCGGTGATTAACAGCAAAGGAGGTTTTTTCGATGAAAAAAAAATAAATAATGTTCAGTATGTTATATTCGGCCAGAATAACTTTTTATTTATTTATTTTTGTCTTTTTTACCTGTACATACAATAAAATTGCATTTTGTTTTTAGTTTCGTTTGTTTCTGTAACCTTTTCATGTTTTTTACTAACCGACCGAACTTCTCTGAACGGCAGTGTATATGTTGATTTTATTATAAAAAAGAACAATTTAATATTAATTAGCTACAAATAGCTATGTACAATATCTGCTGAATCAATTGGGTATTGTTAACTGCAGTGTACAACTTGCGTTCGGGATCCTTGGTTTAATTCCATTTAAAATTTTTTTCGTACAAACTTAACAACAAAATATGATACCCTGCATATCATTTGATCGTATATTTTGAAAGATCTGGTACATCTTTCGCATTTACATTTGCCTTCTATCTACAAATTGTTCATGGGAAAACAGCAAATGTTCCAAGGAGTGCTTTTCCCGGCTATATCCTTTCAAAGTAAATTTACACTAGAGAACGCTTAGAAAATGCCTGTGGAAATCTTCATACTTTATGTTCCATCTTTCATTAGAATATTAATTTAACACATAGGAACCTATCTTTTCAAGAGAAATAGCATTAAGTTCGAATTCCTCTAAAAAAGTGTACGATACACGTATTTAAAAAAATCGTTATTGTAAGAAGAAAGGTTCGAAGTACTTATTATTCTCTACAATAGAACATATAACGTAGTAATTTAACAAACTTATGCACTAAGCTGAAATAATTACTGCAACTTACCTGCTTGAGCAGCAAAATGTAACGGTGTATTTCCCTCATTATCAGGTATGTTCGGATCTAAATTTGGCAACTGTAAGATCTGATCGAGGGTCTCGACAGATCCGTTTGAGGCTATATAGCTCAAGGCGGTCTGCAAAAAAAAAAAATCGACGTTACAAAACGGGAGACTACAAAGGGAAACGATTAAAATTTAATAGCTTCAGAATGTTTTGTGTAGAATACTTTAAAATCTTTAAAACTATGTTGAAATTTACATTGTTACTTAAGCAGCATCTGCAGCAATGAACTTGTACCGTGAATATGTTACAAGCGCACGCCGTTAAAGTTATAAATTACACAATCTTACTAAAACAAATCGCGTGAATTTATCGGGTAGAGTGAAAGGTGATTTATAATATTTCATGCGCGCATGGAGCACATGGGCTGTTAGTTATTCGTCTATAAATATACGTATTTACCTTAACGCTGCCTAGGCATATAAAAAGAGAATCTGCATGAAAATTTATGGTTTCCATTAAACTATGCGTAAAAGTAATTACTATGACCACATGTAAAGTATAACAATGAACTTAGAGCACGTTAATGGGCTATTAGATCTTTAATTTTTTTTTGTTATGGTTTCGCGGTATCGCATTTATTAGACGTAAAAATTTATTGCATAAAAGATAATGGGATAGATAAACACTTGACGGTAATGTAAAACAGACGAACAGGCGCAAATTTTTGATACTGAAAAAATACAAATTTATTAGCGAATTTTCATTTTGGCAAATAACCAAGATAAACGGACTTTCTTCTGATCTGTGGTCTTAGTCATCGATACAACGGGGAAGATAATAAATACGAAATTAGTGCCATATTTAAATTAAAACAAGATGTGTTCAACCAATTCCGATTGCATATTATCGCCTCTTCGAGATCATGAAGGGATTGCCAAGACAAAGATGAGCGGTAGGTTGGTTGAGGACATGGAGGAAGTTCTGTAAGCTTTCCTGTGAGATTTTTCGTTTTCCATAAGCACGTATTGCCAAACCTCCCAAAACGAATAAAGTATTGCTTTTGTTATAAACTTCCTATTGCATACTTGGTGTGCTTCTTGACGAACTCTAGCGCCAAGAAACACATGCTTCACGTTCAGAAAGCAGCCACATTAACCTGATACTATCCCCCAAGCAATTCCTCGAGCTGTTCTTGGACTGCTTAACACGGGATAACACGCGCAGAAGCACAGGCTTACCATGATGTATTAACAAAACACAAGAAAATGCCTAAAAGCAATAACCACAAAATAATGCTACAATAGCTTTCTCGTGGTATTGATGGAATTATTTACGTACGTAAGGTGTAAAGAGAGAAATTACCATGAGCAAGCTATTTATTGTTTCTATGCATTTTCCGATGTCTTCCGTTAAAAATTACATACTTGATTGTCTAAAATACTGCCCTAGTTCTAAGCTGTAGTAATCAAATTGCCGATACGTATGAAATACGAGAACATTTTTTTCCGGGAAAGCTAAAAGCTAAGTTACGTGTCTAGTTTCAGCGCAAACTAAACTTTTCAGTCTGATTTGACCTTTGCGGGAGCGTAGCAAAGTTTTCCTTAATTTAATCAAGATTCGTGTTCTAATTTACGTTCAGCCGAAATGAAAATAACCCCGGCGATTGTTTCGCCGAAGAGAACAACATCCTCGAACTGCCCCAATTTGATATTAAATCGATACGTTATGGTACACAATGGATAGGTGACTTGTTGATAGTTTTGTGTCCACGAATAACCTGAATTTTAAATAAAACTTAAGATTTATTACATACAGATCTTCGTAAAGATTCTTTCCAATTTTAAAGATTCAAGGTCTAAGATAATTTGTTTATACGCGTCGATATGTACTTACTCTTTGCTTTATCGTACATACAAATTTCAAACATAGTTTAGACGATCCAAAAATCTAAAAAATTCAATGTTTATTTATCGGGCTAGAGGAAACGAGTTTGTACTCTCTCGCGTATGAGTAGCACTAAAAATTATGTTGTTTAAAAAGGACGCGAAAGAAATAAACAATGTAAAAAATGTATTCGTTGTGAGGGAAATAGATGGCAAAAATGGTAGAAAGTTTGCCTTTATTATCCGCTAACTGAATTTTTAAACGACAATACAGTATGACGTGGTACTTTGATGTAACGTGACCTGGAATTTTCTCTCTGTTGTTGTTTTTTAACTTTTGCCAACTATGTCGATGTGATTTTGATAACCTTTTTTTGTATGTAATTTTTTGAATACATAAAATGATCACTTGGGTCACAGCTTGGGCATATTTGTTGCTTTGTTTATCTTTCTGTTGCGTTAAATTCTATATTCTACGAGAAGTTATGCGACGATTGGATTTAATGGCTTTTAATCTTTTTCTAGCTGTAGTAGAGCGGTAAAGCAATTTCGATAAAAAGAACTAAACATTGTTCACTACAAAGTTAGAGTTATGTTTCCGTTGGTTGGAAATATATTTACCAATTAAAACGAAGGAAACGATTGTTTCGATTGTACCTGAATACGCTACAATGCACGTAGCTGAACAACGCTAACCACGCGCAAAGAATGCCTATTATAATAGCATTATTTTCAACGTTACTGTACATAATGTGCTTTATAGTATAATGCTGTTTTTAGTGCCAGAAAGAAGCTTGAAAATGTTAAAAGTTCTCACATTTATTTAAAAATGTTTTCCTTACTGGCCTACGGGCCTAAGAGCCAGTGAGGAAAGCCCTCCAACCGTTCAAAACTAGACCGGCGATTGCAGAAACTTTCTTCATGTAGAATTCATAACATCAGACTTAATTCTTAATTCTGAAGTTCACTCAATGCGGTTTTCTTTAATACATTGAAGTCTCAGTATCATATCTTTACGTATTCAAATTACTTGCATAGGTCCTTATGCCTAGCGTAAATTAGGTGCATGAGTACTACATTATTCCTCTCTGCAATAAAATTAGAATATGAGTTAATTCCTATTTGGATGGAGTGATTAATTCTTCAAATCTTGGCGAACGTTTGGGAGCGTTTCTAACACTTAACTTATCCTCAGTTTCCGCCAATGGAAGCAACGATAATGTACATACATAACATGCTTACGGCTACGTTATATGTTACTTCTACATATTTTTTTAGGCCGAGCACTCCAAATTTCCTTAGGGAGGGGTCAAAAAATATTAAAAACAATATTTCATCTTAAAAAGTTTCACTTTGCAGTTTATTAAGGTCTGCAAGTCAGCCAAACGGAGAACGCATTACGAATTGGAATTGCGTTTATAAACTTTGTGAGTCAGAATACCAAGCGGCGTAAATGAAAACGTTCTTTGTTGGAGAGCAATTTAAAAAATGGCTAAAAGGAAGTCCGATTTGTCAAAAGCAACAACACAAACAAGTCTTTACTGATCTGCTTTTCGATATTGGCGGGATTATTCACAAAGTACCTCCAGATCTGACGATTAACGGAGTTATATTGAGACGTCTTAAGGTGGCTGAAGGATGATACGAGAAGGAAAAGGGGTGTAGGAGCGATTGGGAACGACGTCAGCTTTTGGACATTATTCCTCGTCCAGCGTCTCTACGACATTTATTTTCGTCTTTTCAAACATAAGCATCAAGTTAAAGATTTAACACGACAGGGTGGATTGAAGCTGCATCATGAACGGTGTTTTTCCTTTCCTTATTCCTTTCGTGACAGGAACGTTGAAATTCGCATTTGTGAGCCTCATTAAATGTACAGAAATATATAAAATGTAGCATAATTCTTCGAATTTCTTATTTCATTAAAGTTGCAATTAAGATATTGGTTCATAGATTAATTCTACCACCCTGTAAATTATATACTTGTTTTCTTACATACCTAAAATTATAATCGCATCATAATTTTCACTGAATGGCT
Organism: Oryctes borbonicus; assembly: GCA_902654985.2. Lineage (NCBI taxonomy): Eukaryota > Metazoa > Arthropoda > Insecta > Coleoptera > Scarabaeidae > Oryctes > Oryctes borbonicus. The sequence continues at coordinate 6,351,380 of LR736865.1, forward strand.
AATGTCCATGAAAGTATAATTCGGTTTCAACAAGTCATTCTTATTTCTTAATCTTTCGAGAAAAATGTATTCTGTAACGATTCATGTGCATGACATTTTTATTTTCAACATTGTTTATCATCGGAATAGCCGTTGCGTGTAAACGTTTGGTAAGCTTCCAATACCTTTGAACGTAGATAAATGGGGCAATTTATTGAAACCGTCAAGGTATGCGAGGATTTAATTTCGCGAATCTCTTTCACGTACGATCGGTTACGGGAAATCGACGTTCGGAGAATGAAAATATATTATTAGCTTTTGAAAAAAAAATTCTTGAATTACGAAAGAAGAATGAAGAGTTGGTAACACTAGATATCTTTTGACTTTCATCAAACATTTTGTTTTGACGTACTGACTCCTATTATACCTTGTTGCGTGTTCTAAAATAAGGTTTAATTAACTGATAAACACCTTTTTTCTCTTTTGGCGCTCGGGATCTAAACTTATATACCTCGGTAGTAACAGTCGAGAAGCAAATTGGCTATATTCTAATAAACAGCCTTTGGCAATTTATAACACGCATATTTCTCATCATCGCCGCTATTGAAAAGTTTTTTTTCACTACTTGTCAATATTGATCACTTTTATCTTGAAATTCCAAGTAAAGATCTTATTTCCGGTATTCACTTTATCCACGTATAAGTGGTCTGCTTATAACAAATAATACATTCGATTTTAAGCAAAATGGGATAAATACTATGGAATGCAGTTACATAGCAGAATACTTCTTACGCACAGACAAAAAGCAATGATTAAGGCTCCCTAAAAACAGGCTTAATTCGAAGGTGGTGAAGTTTCGGCATTTGGTGAAGTTTTCCAATGTCATCGGTAGTGGTTGCAGTATCTGGCCGTCCCAAATGTTCATTGTTAATCAAGCGAGTAAATGATGACGAAGAGTTCCCGTAAACAGCGACCATCTCGGCTTTAATTTGCGTAAACGTATTGCTTTTCAAGTGCAAAAATTTAATTACGGCTCGATGTCTTGATTTTTCTAACATGGTCAATTACATTACTAGGAGTAACGCTATCAGCACGTTGAGGCTTGAAGTTTTCTTAGACTATCCTTGCATATATGTATTGAAGGCGGAAAATGGTGCAATGCAATTCAAATTTTTATAAAGAAGGACTAGCAGCATCAATATTAATACATGTACAAGAACAAGACTAAGCAGTGAAGCTAAATTCTTTAGAATGATCGAGAAAATTAAAAAATAAAATTAGATATGATGAATAGAAAAAGCAACTAAAACCAGCTAAAGAAGTTACAAAAGCGGGCTTCAAATCCGGAACACCTTTAGTTTTAAAAGCGGGCTAGTCAGGTTGATTCGACTATCTCCATAACATGAAGATTAGTCCAAGGAGCGTACATCACAAGAACAAGAAAGTAGAAGGCACAGGGTAGTATTGAACGAAAGAGCTAGCTAAAGAAGACTCTACCAGCTTTAATTAAACCAGAGGTCAGAATTAGGTCGTTAATCTTTCACTCTAAGGTGGAGAGATTCTTGATTAAGTAAGGAAAAAAAGTACCCGAAATGTTCGATAATAAATTGCTACAAGAGCATGGTTACTCGTTAATTTACTAAATTTTAAACTGTGAGACGTTATCCTGAAAATTTATTGCTCTTTAGAATGTCGTTAGAAGTTCGGGATATTTCCGTAGAAAGACAAAAAAGAATTAAATTTAATCGCGTGAAAACCTAAATTATTATCGTAAAATCTTTTGGTGTATTAAAACCAAAGCGTACGATTTAAATGTAAAACAAAACCCATTCTTTGCTTCCTATCACACTTTTCGAAACGATACCAGAATAGAAAATAAGCTATAAAATGAACCAAATCGATGGGCTAAGCTGCATTTTATTCTAATTTAACAAGACTTTACAGTTGAATGAACGTAGGTGTACGGAAAAGTCACGCAAGGAGCTACATAATAACCCAAAAGGCAGATTATCACTGGATAATATATGTTACTAGATTAATTACTTGATAATATATTGGAAAGTACATAAAGACATATGTAGTGCAAGTAATAATCGTTAGGTCAGTCAATGAAATTCTCCTGAAAAGTAAATCTAGATCTAGATGATACACGTGCGTATAGGTTTGAATCCTTCTGAGTGCGCCATATTGTAATTGCGTGTGTGCAATAAAGATCTTCCAAAGAAAAATCATGGAAAAATATAGGAAAACAAGATATAATCAAGGTAATTAAAAGGCTGAGATCGTATACTGCGAAAGGGGCACCAAAAAGTAGATGACAGGGCAAGATCACCAATAATAATAATAATAAATGTGTTTATTTAACGTTGCAAGCACAACGATTATACAAATACAGAAACAAAAAATATAACAAAGGTAACAGGCGGAAATCTGGGAACGTAGTTAAACTTTCGCCATTCTTTCACTATACGTATACCTAGAGAAATTTCTTCTTGCTGTTATGAAAGTAGTAGTGGATACATTTCACAATGCATAATAAATACATAAATTTATTAAGAAATAGCGACTTCATGAAACCAGGCAAAGCATTGTAAATGTTGCTAATGTTGTATGAATATGATCTTTCGAAAGCGGTCGTGCTGTGCAGCAGCGGAGCGACTAAAACCGAGCTTTTGAAATTTCGTCCAAACAAGACCAATAAACACTGTAACAAAATGAAAAGTGTGACAAAAGCAACGAGTTGCTCAGCATGGATTTCATTTCACGTGACACGCGGAAACAATTATTTTTAATCTAGGATAAGCCCGTTGGAGATAGACCCTAAGTTGCTTCTTAAATCTAAAAAAAATGTGAATATGTAGCCCTAAACTAATTAATTGTTGGTTGTAAATTGTGACTCATTATGCATAACAGTTTTATCCTTACTAAAGATCATTGCAGAACACTTAGAGCTACCGAATCCTTTGAATTGCGTCCGTAAAATAAGCAGAGGGAAATGAATAGATCAGTTGAGTTGTCCGCATGGATCCTCACTATCCAGTATTTAATTTTAACAAAAATTTTGAAGGTATAGAGTGGGAATAGAAGAGGACGAATTGAGGATTCTTGCGGAGCACCCTTTTCAATGCTGAGCCCATTGAGAAACATAATATGTTTACTACAAGAATATTACATGTAGAATTTCTTAATCTACAAGAACTGCTGAAAACGGCCACCAGCTAATATGCATAAATTCAGTCGTCTCCTGATTATCTGACGGACTAATTCGGTGTTCCTTATTGCCATCCATTGATTATCCAATTCTTTAAATTATATTTAATTTCCACTGGTGTATTATGAACCAATGATTTCTGATAGCTCCACAAGAAAGAAATCAATGGATTTAAATGGAGATATAATAAGCCATAAGTTCAGTGATCTTGATAAGTTGCATTTAGAAATTCACGAGCAACCTTATTAAAATGTCCCGGTGCTACCATACGTGAGCCGCATTACATTTTTTGCCTGAAACTAATGTTGGAAACGATCTTTACGTACTTCATTTCTTCGACTACATGATTATTAGTTTCAACAATAATCATTGTGTTTTTTGAGGATCGATAAAGAAAGTTAGCATCAATAGTTGAGGGATTTGAGCCAATCTTTAAGCATTTCTTTTAATTCCTAGTTTTAATCTCCCACCTCACTCGTGGAAATGCAATATTCCACATTTTATTGAAAATGCTCGTTTACCGAACGTAATTTATCAGGAAAATACGACATATTTCCATATGTCAATTCAATTTCGAGAATTTATCAGTTGGCATGCAGAAACAGGCATACAGGTACATTTTATCTCTGTTTCCCTTAATCTTTCACGTGCAATTTCGATAATATTCAATATCGTTTTACGATTGTGGCCTGATTAAATTCGCAGGTTTTCCTTTCGGTGGCAATTTGGAGTCGTCGATATTTGCGCCGCAATACGTTCACTTCAATCGTTATATCGGGTTGTATTGACGTTTCGACGTCGGTCGTTAGTAGCAGATATGTATGTATTGTTGGAGGAATGAGATTAGATAGGTGCTTGCTTCGCAACTAACGATGGAGAAGCTTACTAGCTGTCAAGGTGGAATTGGAGCGTTGGTGGATCGAACTTCTCTATACTTATGGATGTTATTGTATAAAGGTGGAAGGTCAGTTAAATAAGAGCGTATTGAAATTAAACAATTGCCTTCACAATAGGTTTTTCAGTTGTGTATTTTAATTGTGTTGTTTCCCTCTATTTGCGTTTGATTGCTTGATTGATTACACTGTCAGGATCTTCAGAATTTTCCAATTTAACGGGTTCGCTATTATGCAATGAAGGCATGGAGTGCACATAAGGATTTGGCAGCACTTGTTTACTAATTGTCACACGTAGCTCAAAAAGAGGGGTGCTTGTGATGTTACCGAAACATTAATACAATCGTTGTCAACAGAAAGCACAAACATAGAGAAACTGGGAACGTATTGACAAATATCTACGAGGATGGTATGAGAAGTACCCGTGTTTGGATTCATTGAGTAGCCTTGTTTTGAGAGCTGTTGAAAGTGGTATTTGTGGAATGAAAGCAACGGTTCGATGTCTTTTTTGGATGGAAAAACTTATGCAGATATCAAGGGCAGTTTATAAAACCAAGCGCTTTCGATGACAGGCTGAACGTTTCGGGAACACTTTGTATAACACGATGAAACGTCCATGCGAAGTTAAAAATTACACAATTTAAAAAACATTAGCAGTAACTTTAGAGAAAATTTATTCATTTTTTAGCACCGAAAAAACAAATACATGAGCAAGCTATTCGTGAATTACCCCAATTACTCGCTATACTGCAAGATTTGAATTGCCCACATTCATAAATACACCGCTATAAATCTTTACCATCGACCGAGCACGCCACTACAGCGGGCTTTTGTCTAAACGAGACAACATTCAACATACACCTGCACACATAGATCTTTACCTCTAAACCTCCGTCCCGTTTCGAGCGTCCAGAATTTCGATCGCGTCCAATCCGTGACGAATTGCTCGATCTGCAATAAATCGCTGACTAAGCTAGGGTTAGAAATGTCGCCTATCGGACGTAATTAACTCGGTCTAAGCGTCAGTTTCGACAGGCATCTCGCGTCTCATCTATTCAGTTCCATCTCTCTCTTGCGAGGTTGGACGATAACCGTTGCTGTTTGTCGGGTAGAATAAAAGCGTTGGTAATCCGCGTAATCCTATATCGGCGAAATCGAAGGTTGAATAAGCGGTGGTCGTCATCGATCACGAAGCATATTTTAGGTATGGAATCAACGGGTTCATCGCAACTGAACATTGATATTACCCGCGTGACTGGGTTGCGAAACAAATTTGCTTTTGAAGATGTCTGGAAATCTGGAGAAATCTGTCATATGTCTTGTACGTAATAGCTTACATCCCATTGCCTTAGGCGGAATATGGTCACTCATCAATTATGGGAAGGTTAAATTGTATCTGTACAGAGTGACTTCATTAACTTGAGAAAACCTTGAATATCAGGTATGCGCCTCTGACATGCTTCACATGCTGAGTGACCGTGACTAACTGCTTCTCGCTCAGTTAGTTTCGCCTCTAGCGTGGTTGAGTTACCGTGCTAAGTGTTCCCTACCACTTTTCCTTCTCCTGAAGAAGCCCCATATAAATGTTTGATACGATCCGAACTCGGAACACGTTTAGTTTTAACTGACGCTGGCCGTGGGAACCTACGTTATTATCTCAACTTCTTGATAGGTGATAAAAATCTGTCTCTACGACGTTCGGGAACAAAAAGAAGTCATTGGGCGAAAATCATGGGACATTAATTCGATGTTTTTCTTCTTCAAATAATGTTTCACATGTTTAACGTGCTGCTTTCCTGATCTCATGCTGACAAACGAGTTACTATTCCTCGATCCTCCAAAGCAACGCTTGCCACATATCCAGTACAACGAAAGAAACAAGTAATTAATCACTTCGTTGAAAGTGCTTCGTGAACGAACAACTTTCGTTGGATTCGGTTGATCTGAGGCTGGAAACACCCAAACAGTTGATCGTTGCTTAGTTTCCGGCTCGTACGCTTGGGTTAAATTATGTGGAATCCATCCAGAGCAGATGCTTTTCACACTTCAGTGTTCATACAAAATAGTAAATCTCATTTGCGCCCATCTAGTGGTCGTTTGTAAAAAGCTCCTCTTCTTCAAAAAATTCAACAAGTTCCCTTTTCATGCAGTATTGAAATAACGAGCGCAGAAAAAAAACGTCCGCCTTTGTATTCTTATTGACACCATTGGGTGACCTAAAACATGACCTACCGTAATTCTATTGTTAGACGTGGAACAGACCGTCCGTACGTGTGAGTTTGTATGTGTGCGGCATGCTTTGTAATATGTATGCTTTGGCTGTAAAGCAACGTGACATCATTTAATGGATTTTCCAATGTTGCCACCACAATATTATTATTTATGTATCTAGGTTGCTCATATATATTTATATATAACAAAAAAAATCGTATGGAACGCCGGCGCCATCTCACGTCGAGGGCGATTTCATATCTACTTCATAAAATTAGAATAGCGTAATAGGGGTGGGAAATCGGAGCGGAAAATCAACAGATTAGTTTCATTGCACTATTCACCATAACATTAAATCATACGTTTCTTATTAGATATTGTCGGAGTTGTTCCGCAGGAGGTTATTTTAAGACCACTCCTTTTGCGTCATCTCTAAATAAGCAACCGTTGTATTGTTTAGATTATTAGTATTCTTCGCTTTTTGAGGTTAAAGCCATTGTACACTGACACACTTATTCAGTTTACTTACGATGATCGTCCCCATTTCCCATGGTACATGATTAATTGGGTACGGTTCGTGTTGGCGTATCATATCGATTCTGGCGTGACGTATATATTACTACATACGAGTGTTTAAATTTTTCATCGTGTAGTGGGATATCAACAAGTGGATCGTAGAAGGCACGCAGCTGCTTTATTCTTGTTGTTGTTACTTCTGTAATTATTTTAACAACCAGATTGGTTGTAAAGAATTTATATTTAATCTACTTTTTAAATAGAAGCGGGAAATAATATTGCAACTATTTTTTTTTTATATTTTTATATTTCCGATCTATTGGAAGAGGACCAATAGTAATGATAGATTGGTTGTGTTTTATTTGCCAGTGGGAGTAGTTAAGATCAGATCAATTGAAGCGTCATCCAAGTGATCGTGATCTGATCAAATTCGCTTCTTGCCTAGTCGCAAGTGATTTTCTTATCTTAGAGGAGCGTTTGCTACATTTGAAGTGACCTACCACTAGTAGCCCCATGAGTAGGCCAACGAAATAAGCGGGAAGTAGCGAAGCGTAAACAAACCTATTATGTCTTCTTAACCTCCTTGCTCCTATGCGTCTGCCTGGAAGAATTTTTGAAATACTGTTTTGAAGCTCTATTCGAGGAGGAAGCAATAGTAACGAAGCATGTAACGTGTATTACCAACCTCCTCGTGAAGTGACTCACTTGATAAAGCATTTTGCGAAAGAAGAACTTATTACGAAACATTTTGCGGAGTAAAAAATGACGCAGTTCGATAGCCGGCAGTTTAAGAAATATTTTCCTACCTCCAGAGAAACGTATAATTATATTTTTACCGTACTAAGGCATGCAAAGGTGGTACATACTTGTAGGGCAAGGGAACCGCCACCAAAAAAGCTGTATTGCTCACGATATGGTATTTAGCAAATAACAAGACTTTCTGCCAAATTAAAAGCTGATTTGATGCGGTACGCGGCACTGTATTGAATTAAGTAAAAAAGGTTATGAACTGCCTCGTTAACCTAGCACAGGGATACAGTTATTGGCTTAATGTGGATGAATCTGTTGCTGTTATGGAAGGTTTCCATATAAAAAACAAGGATTTCTATTTGTCCAATTCAAATGAAACGTATAATTTTAAATATATCAGTCGTAAAATGAGATATTAACTTAATTTCTGTACAGCGTGTGTTTAAGTTCGCAAGATAGAAATCTTTCGGGCGTTGCTAAAGATGAGGCCGGGAATTTGTAAGATCGCATGAGGTGCGATGTGACAAACAAAAAAAGCGATAAGCACGCGTTTCAAAGAACATATAACTAATTATCGCTATGGAAGGATCGAATCGCCAAGTGTAGCACAGCACATAAACAAAACCGGGCAAAATGTTAAATTAGAGAACCAAGAACGTAACTTCCCATAAATTCCCTCGCGGGAATTAGACGCTTGCGAGACCATTTATATGAAAACACTCGCAGCTTTGATAGATTTAATGGTCTAAGACAGACACATGTTTACGTTTTGTGTGCTAAGGAAGAACTTTTCCTTTTAGTTTCTTATATTTCGCATGTTTTAGTATATAAAGGTGACACACCTTTAGAGCAACGATGCAACAAGGTATGTTAGAATTAAAATCTTTTTCTCGCATCATTCCATCCACGAAAGGATTGTTTAGAATTTATCAAATAATTTGTGTGATGCGGAGTGTGTCGATCCTTTAATTTAAAAAATAAATTGGTTAGTTTTAATTAATTTGCTAAATGAAATTAATTTTACCTCTAGCTGTATTAATCTAATCTAATTTCTACATATTAGCCCGATTACTTTCCCCTCTTTCAGCAAAATGAATTCCATCCTGATTGACATATTGAGTCCCTTCATTTTCATATTTTTTTAACGCAATCGCACGAAATTAGCTACATGCACAACATATCGATTGCCGTCTTTTTCATTTCCATTATGACGCCTGCAGCAACATCCACTTAATTAAAAGTGTACAGCTGAAGAAGATAAAAATACGGCTCTATGTAGGTTAAGTAAACGTAATTTATATTATGTATAGCTCTCGGTTTCGAAGTAATTTCGTAGTTCGTTTCAGATGCCAAATTTATGTAGGTGATCATTATGGACAGCATTGTCAATGTACACACGCACTGACGGCATTAACGTCTGTTCTTGTAATGTGGACTAATAAATTGAAATTTGTTGGGGAATTAAGCATTTAGATTTTAGGATAATATAAATAATGGTAAATGAAGCCGATTATATTTAATACTGTGAGGGTTTTTTTTTTAGAAGAAAACTAAGGTTTGTTATGAAACAGTTGATTTAAGATTTCAACATAATCTTGGATCCAAAAGGAGCTTGTATTAGAAACGTAGAAATCTAGATTTTCTTTCTCAAAAAATGAATTTCATCGAAGACCTTTTTTGTTAAATTTTCTCTCGTTATGTTTTACTTTTCTTTAAAAAAAACAAATATCACAGCGGTTCAAAACAACAGCTTTTCAAGGAACAATTGTTGCGTTCCACATATAGCAAATGGCTCAACAATGTGTAAGGTCAATCAAAACAACCAACTTTTGTCGTAAAAAGTTCGTTTACGGTATTAAATTTAACAATTTAACAATTTCTCGTCTACTTGATTGTTAGCACGAAGTGCACATTTTTAATTAGGCAACTAGAGAAAAATTCGGCAAAAAATTCATTATTATTATTATTACCTCGGCTTCATGGCGAATGTTATAATAGTCCGACTGTCACAAATTCTAAATGGCCCATCGATATGCGCAATTTCAGGACGAGATCCAATAACGTAGAATTATGTTGCTGCTCTATACATTGTCAGCGTGACAATTTCTCACTTACAAAATGAGACCTTCAACTAACTAATTCTGTTGTTGAATTGTTTAGCACTGATGCATTTTTTTAACTTCGACGAAAGACTATTATATTTAGCATACATGCAAAAAGAAAATGATCTCTCAAAGAGAACTGTGTGGTGAGGATATCAAACCTCGGTAGCTTCTTGTAATGTTATGGGTGTCTGTTCTAAATGTTATGGTTAAATGGTGCAGCGTAAGTGTTTGTAATTTTCTGTGATTATTCAACCACCCAATTTCCACTAATTTGTATGATACATGTTGATATTTTCTTATACCGTGAATGTATCTCAAACATAAATTTTGTATTTTTTTTTGTATTATCTTTCCTGTTAAGTAGTCTAAACAAGGATGAAATGCTAATAAGTAAAATTAGAGAGAGCATATGTGTCACACAATAGCTATTTAATTTGCTTGTTTAAGACCGAAAGAGGAGGAAAGGGAACGACCTTTTTAGGTCACACGTATTTATTGATTTGGTCTTGATTAAGATGTAAGGAGTGAATTAGAAAAGTTTCGCAGACAAGTGCCAGGTCACTATTGATTCTAGCAACACTCTGTTCCCAATCATAAATGAGCCTATCGTCGATGTACGAGTGTGCTTTGGTGTAATTCAGACTAGTGAGAAACGAAGAAGTACGTAGGATGAATAAAACAGGACTCAAAATGGCACTTTATGGGAGGCCTTGTAGTTTTTTCCTAGTTTGGGAGACCGATAAATAATCAGACAACAATATCAAAGAGTTCACAAGAATGCCTTTGATTGGTCCAAAAGAATCAGTGTTGTATATCATCAGTCACACAGAGCAATGCACTGACCTAGATTGAACATCGGGAAGAAGCGAATGTTCCTCTATATACCGCCTTTTTCGGAACGGGTGTAATAACGTCCCGTTTCCAATGCATATTTTTGATATATGGAATAATGTACAGATAACAGAGACGTATTGTAGCAATATCAATCCCGACACAACCAGCAGCAGTTGCTTTACTGCTTTGTATTATTTTTGTTATCGATTCGATACTTGCTAACGAGGTTTGCAACGCTCGTCGTACGTCGTACTCTGGTACGGGAAACGACAAAGACGTTACCAAACTGGTAGGTGGAATACTACTTGCGAGATGGTCATTAAATACATCGGGATCTTTAAGACCAACAGGGATGCTGTGTGCAGGGTTTTTAAATTTAAAAAGTTCAACTCCTTCCAAAGGGAATGATTGCTTTTCAAACGTGAGGCTCTTTTCCGCGATATTTTGACTTGGCCCTATCACGCAGACTCCTTAAATATTTTAAATTATCGGCCATCCATGGTATGCGCCTCCTGGTGAACCTTTGTGTAACAAGTGGACGATGTTTGCTGAAGAATTAAAATGAGTGGCAAATGTGGAAAAGCATCTTTAATCGATAAATACAAATCGTAAAAAAAATGTATAAAAAATATACATTTGTCCTTTTTAATGTCACAAATAATTAGCAATAAAAAATAGGCGCACATGCACAAACGCAAATAGATCTTGAAATTGGCTTTCAAGTTTTCAAATTTTGATCTCTAGATGAAAGTATTTCCAAAGTTTAAAGGGATATTTTTAGCAATCCATGTGCGAATTGCCGACGTAAATGAAAAATTATTTAGCGCAATTATCCTAGTAACTTTTTAGCATCGCATTTAGCAAACTTCAAAGGCTTTCTCGCCATATTGCAACTATCAAAAAAAAAAAAAATAGGTTTTATAACACCGTTTCCAATAAAAGAAACCTATTTTTGAACGCTAATTCAATCCCACATTCAGCCGCAAATATCAATCTAGAGTGATTCGCGTTAGGAGATCTAGCGTATAAGAAGATAAAACAATGCTAGCAGCGCGGCATGAAAATCGATAATTTTGCTTACATCCAATGGGCTAAGCTATTAAAAGCATTTACCCGAAATATGCATCCGATTACACAAACTTCCAAGTGCGAACCTTCTCCTCACCAGTCGTTCTATTGACGCCGGTAGAATTCATTCGAGACTCGGTGACGTCAATGCTGCGAACTCTCAGCACATTGTCGTGACGTCACTCATTTGAAACAAACTTAAAGCTTATTTATGTAACGACAGCAACGTTACGATATCGTCTTGGGATGGTAACGTTATACGGCGTGGTATGGACCCTGACGTTCGAGACTTTATCGCATCCGATACATTGAGAAATTTGGTCCTCCTTTTACAGCCTCCTTAGATTGCAGGAGACTTATTGCTTGATTCGAACAATTAATTCGCTCGTGATGGATTGAAAGAGGTAAGCCAATAGCTCGGAGTAGGTATCACGGGATTTTATTGGGTATTTAGCTAAGGCGAGAAACAAATTTACGGTTATTTGGTCATAGTTCAGGCAATGTATTTTCCCAATTGAATGTGACTGCTTGCGATAGCGAGGTTAGAAATTGAAGTTAATAAATTTTGGAGAAAAACGACTTTAATTAATCGGAACAGGTAATGTAAGTTGGTCTTGGTACATTAATAATGATGAAGAAAGAATTCCGGCGTAGTATGTCACGACATAGTCAATTGTTACAAACTATTTGATTAAGGTCGGAGCTGTATGGCCGTATGAGAAGCCGTAAGAAAAAAATGAAAAAGAAATGTTATTCACCGCGAGAATTGGATGTTAACGAAACCATTTATATGAAAATTAATAAACCGGAAAGGAGGGCTTCTTAGTTACTTCATGTTGATGGATTTATTGGGGTAAAACACATGTTTATGGTTTTGTGCCACAAATCAGCTCTTTTCTTTTAGTTGTGGTTTAGTTGTGATGGAAATCCACGAATTTTCAATTAATCGCAATTTATTCAAATAATTTGTGTGGTAGGGAGTGAGACGATACTTCACCGTTTTGGTAAATTGGAAATTAACCTAGCATGCATCCATTTGAAGCAGATATAATTTCTCTCTGGTGGTGAGATTTCCACATTGCATTAATAATTTTGAATATTATTTAGAGGATCGTTGTACATATCACAAGAAGAGAAAAAAAAAGTTTATGTGGCTGCTTTCTAAACAGCAGACATGAATTCTTTAGCACTAGAAGGCGCCAGCTAAATTCAAACGCGATCGTACCAACTTGGTTGACGATAAATATTCGCAACAGCTACCATTAATATCGGAAAAGTTCACCAAAAGCTACCAGATGACCACCGAATTAAGGCTGTGGGCGTCTCAAAAGAATGTGTTTGTCACATTTCGATTGATGATTTGGCTAACTGCGCGTTGGGTTTGGGCGTTTGCTCAGGACCAAAAATGCTTTCGCATGAATATTTCCAAAGCTTCTCTGAAGTAGTTTAAGCGAAAGAGGTCAGAGTTTTGACGTCGGTCAATAACTAGGGATGAAACTTAAATACACGTATACACTCTTAAAGCCAAGGCACAGCCGAAATGCAGAACTGCGAGTTGTGAATTGGTTCCGAAAAAAGACGAAGAATTCCATCAGCCAGGAAAGTAATGTCGAGAATTCTTTGGAATAGCCATGGGGTTATGTTAATCGATTACTTGAACTTGACTTGAAAAGGGAAAAACAATAACTGAGGGTTATTACGAATCATTGCTTGACAAGCTGAAGGCAACAATTGCGGAAAAGCGGCTGTTGCGCTCCAGTGTAGACAATATATTACTTTTCTTGTTATGAACGCCAATTACACTTGCGCATTAATTCTTTGCCTACCTTGTCCATTATTCTATCCTCTGTGAACCTAACGAATACAGCCAGTACTTGTTTACGAATCATTGTTATTGTTAACTACGATTGATCTGCTGCCTACCTTGTTTATATTAATATTTCTCCTGTATTTTTGCTTTTTCTCTGTCGGAACACCAAAACCAATTCCTCAGTTTATTCACGCAAAACAAACCTTATCTCCCCTCTGCTTAATTTGCTCTTGCATTTATTTACATTCTGCCAATTGTTTCGAGACCCTCTTGTTAAAGTACATTGTAAATATTACGCGTTCGACATTTATTTGTAGCCAAATTATTTTAGTTATTTCTGCTCTCTTTTAATTGTAGCAATCAGATTCGTACGATCTGTTCTATATGAGCGTATTGGCCGTACGAAATCTACTCGGTTGCGTTATCGCGTTGTTTGGTTAAGCTCCTATTTAGTTAGCGACGTAATCGTCGCCGGTTCGTTATTTGTCGTGTCATTTCTCGAGGACTACGGCAGGATAATCGACGACGCGAGAACGAGGATATTTAATAATTTTAAAGGAGACTGATTCGGCCAACGAGTAACTTGTAAAAAGTATTTCATCGTTGTCAAAAATCACTATTTTGGGCGAAATAAAGGTTGTGAGGAAAGAATAAGCTATCTAAGGACTGTAAACACCATTCCGATGCATAGATAGCAACACGTTGATAAAAGTTTTCACTAGAACATTTCTGGAATCTCTAATTTCATGGTAAAAATAGTCCTGCCCACTTATTGTGTGGTACCCTTCACTCATGGACGACACTTGGGATCATAACATAAACTTATGACTGGTTTCAAAAATGGCCTAACGTCCATTGAAAGCTCGCCAAATCAGAAGCTAGCGGCAGATGTAGATGGAATCATTCGCAAAGTGTTCTCTAATAATATTCTGAAGCGACTGAAGAGAGAATATAAGAAGCAAACGGCCGGAGAATTGGCACAAAAACGACTGGGTTTTGCATGATGAACACAGAGCTACATATTTTTATGGCACAGCAGTATTTGGTGAAAAACAACATGGTTGTTGTCCCTCATCCAACGCATCTGCCTGGTTTGCCACCCTGCGACCTTTCTCTTCCAAAGATGAAAGTCATATTGAAAGAACGAAGATTTGACGTGATGGAAACGTTGAAATCGGTGCTTGCAGTCCCAAGAGATGCTTTAAAGGGGGGAGGGGGGGGGGGGGGGGAAAATCATGATATTCTCTTTATTTGTCGCTGCACTTTGAAAATATTTGTGTAATAATGTGATGCTCAATTAAAGCTCTAGTACTTTATATTTACTTAAAATATTTTTATATTTAAAATTGATTTCAAAGAAGAGAGGCATACAAAAGAAAACGTGTTTCATTCGAGAAACCAAGCTAAAGATCGCAAAAAAGATGTATATGATGGGATCGAATATTCAAATTCTGAGAGAACAGATCAATTAAAATCAAGACTCACTTACCAGAGAAACGGATCACTTTATTTACCAGTGTTATTATTGAGAATAGAAAATATTGAGTTTTGCGGGTGTACCGAAGAGCTAATTGAATTGTCTTCTGCCCAAAACTTACAGACACGAATTTTCAGTTTCCCATACAATCTCCCTCTTTCCGAACGAAGCCCACCGTGACACCTTTAACATCTTCACGACATGCCTGCGGCTTTTCTCATACATCATCCGACTATATTTATAGGTCGCTCCAATGCGGAATCCTTTCCAATTTTATCCTCGTCATCGTCACATCCCTCATCTTCTTTTTGGCCTGACGCTGCGCTCTTGCGGTGACAGGCAACCGCGACCGATATAAACATAGAGCAGACGCCCGAACCGACCAGAGCCGTCGAGGGCAACGTTCCCCGTGTGTGCATCGTATAAGCGAATTTCCTCTTTGACATTTTCCCACCTCTCTGGCCCGGCTTAATTTATCTTAACTCCGATATTGCGCTCATTCGAGACTCTGGTCAGTCACCTCTTTCTTGCAGCTGAACGGTTGGTCGATTTAGGTTACGGTTGACACAGTAAATTAAATCTCTCGGCTGTCGGACGAGCGCTAGCCCTATCTCCGGCTTCTTTAGAATCGTAATGGTTCGCCTAAATCAATTCTAATTCGTTTAAATCCTACGGTTGACGTTTGTAAGTTGTGCCGGCGAGAAGCTTGGAGAGAACAAGACGAAAGAACAGATGAAAGGACAATGAGATGGCAAGAGAGGATATTGTAACCGAATAGGAAATGTTGATTAAGATAGCTTACGTGCGAATTGGACTCTAGTAAGAGCAAAGCAAAAACCTTTTGGGAAAACCAGCTTTAGAATGCCGATATTGCCAAATGCTGGTAATTTTATAACAATAGATTCGATTAGTTTCTTAATTAACAATCTCTTTTTAATAAAAATTGATGCTATAATACTATAGAAGGAAAAAACCAGATTGTGGAAAGGGAAACTTTAGAATATAGATCGTATCATTAGTAACATCAGAATTTACTATCAAAACAAAAAGAATAAAACAACAGACAATGGGAATACAGTTTATTATAATGATAAAAATGGAGAACTCGTTGGGGAAAATATAAAACAGAAAACAGAGGATTACAAAATCTTAATAGGTGTACCAAGCGATATGGAAATAATGGAAATTATAAAAAGACTAAAAAATTCTAAAAGGGCGGGAGTAAATCTATCTAGATAACCTAATTAAATAAATTTGGAAAGAGAAAGAAATACGTAGTAAAAATAAATAAAATAAGAATATACAGAACAAAATGTAAAAGTAATGGAATAAAAAGGGAATTAAATCCATGATGCACAAATAAAAATACATAGCGTTGTAAATATTTCCTGTGTAAACTGATTTGCAGACCTCTATCTTTCCAAAACATCGAACCTGTGATTTGGTAAGATTGAGCCCTAGCATACTGAAGATGTTGAATCATCGATGAGGTGTAAAACGAGAATGAGATCGGGTTTAGAATTGATTTTCGCGCGATGCTCTGTAGTATTGGCTAAGGTGACAAAATTGCACTGTTCGATCTCGCAAACTATGATCTTGAGCAGACAGAAAACTACCAATTAATGATAAAGCATCATTCCTGAAGCCCTTTGGTCGTAATACGTGTGCTACGCTTTCGAGAAAGTAAGGAGGCCAAGATCTGCGGTAGCTAACAAATTTGGCCATTTGGTATTTGTACAATGCTCGCCGCAGTTGATCTTAATTCTTCATAATAAGCTACTTGCAACTAATCTGTCGTAAAATTCCGTAATAAGACGATCCTCCCATTTGCACATTATGCACGACGTGGTCCGCTTTTCGGCTCGTTCATCCTCGCTGCCCGCTATCTCGGTTTTTATCCTGTTTACCGACGTCGTTGTAGTTTCCACATTTGTTTCGAGTTGCAGCCAAATTATCTTGATATGTAAGAGTTATTGCAACGATCACGCTGGGGGTAGAATTAGCTTGTCTTTGAAAATAAGTAGAAACGTAGCGCGGTCTTTGATTTTGTATTTTATTTTCTATAATAATTTTTTAACTTTTTGGTTACGAAATATTTCCTGGAGATAATTCTTGTATTTTATAACAATATATAAGTCCCCATAAATTTATAAAAAAAATCGCGTCTATATTTTAAATTTAAGTGACCTACAAGATTCCGCATTAGTTTTTTTTTACTTGTGTTTGTAGTGAAATGCCATTACTTTATTTTAATAATAGCATACGTTAAAAACGTATAAATCAAGTTTATCTGGCGTAACATCAAAAGCACCAAAAAATCGTCTGATTTATGCGCGACTACACCGACGGGAAGACCTCATTGTTTCCGACCTTATCATTATGTACTTCCTTTTTAACGAGAACAAGGCATATTCCGTTTCTTCTGCTGTTGAAAAGTTACATTTGAAACGTGTACTTGGTGAATTATTAGCATTTTTTGCGATACAGAAAATTGTACTTTTATTTCCCTTTAGCTGCTTGCCGTCTTTTAACGCTCCAATTAATTACTGTAATTCCTAAGGTCGGGTTCAAATTTCCCCATAAAAAGGTTAACGCTGAAGGGGGACAAGCTGTTACCCATTGTCGTGCCTTTTGTTTGTTCGTAAAAGGTGTTATTAATTCGGAAAACATTCACTTTCATACAAAGTCTTGCCAAAGAAATTAAACTAACTTCTTCTCTATCCACTGGGCTATCTAACAAAAGTTTTTCTAAATATTCTTTTAAATATAAAGTTAAATCGGCCGGAGCACTATAAGATAAAGAACTTACATCGAACAAAACTAGAATTTCGTTGGTAATAAGCTCAAGTCCTTATTTTGAAGTTGCATAATTTTAAAATTGATTTTAAGATTGCGTACTTTAGTTTTGCTTTAATTTGTCGCTTAGTCCGCTAGTTTAGATTTACCTTTAAACAAGAAAAATTGTGCTTCTGTAAATAATCAAATAGATTTTTGATGAATTTGACTCTGAAAAAAAAAATACAAAAAAGAAGAAATTTCCTGGAAGTGTTTTCGAAATAATTCTTGTTTAAAGTTTTCGGAGATCTATTAGAATTATGCGAATAATTTATTTTAATTAGAAAACGGGAGAAAAAGTTGTTTTAAGTAGCCGAGGAATATTTCATTCAGCCTTCGGCATAAATTTTCAAAGTTTACACGCATGGACGTAGATTTGTATACTGCGCTTCATTTAGCAAAATAATTCAATTTTCCTCCGTCAGCTTAGAATTGATTAAATCAAGTCGTAAAGTGGACGCTGTGGTTTACGGTTACTGTCGAATTTATAAGCGATTATTCTACGTTAATTATTTGCGGTCGAAATTTGATTAAGTGCAAATAGATTTACGGTTCGAATTAATAGGAGCGGCAAAGTATCGATATACGGTTTCAGCCTTCGATTGATTCTATTTTCATTCGTGTTGGACTTGTTTCTGATTTACGTTTAATTGATTTAATTGATTTGAAAAAAATAAGTGGTCCGAGATTTACTGCGTATTTTAAATATTTGATTTTATTTTATAAATTTAACGTTTTTTTATGTCTTAGCCAATATTACATTTTCTTTATTTCTATTTTCTTATAAATTGAATATTTCATTTGTTTCACTTTGCATAAATTCATATATTTTGTATTTATCATCATTTAAACCCTATTTAATCCAAAACAATAAATTTCTTCCTATGATATGATAATAAAATATCTTTTATCATTTAATATATCTGTTTGATAGAGCTATCGTTAGCGTATATACTGGGACCGAGCGCTAAACAAGGAGTCTCCGCTAGTTACCGCCGAGGAAGAAAGCATAATACCACGATTGTCATCCCTTGCTCCTTAACTTAAGCATAACATTGCACCATTTTTGGTTTCCATCTGTCTGTGTATAATGTAGAAACAGGTTTGTACGCAACATTTAATTCTGAACAACTTTACACCCTACAGTTTTTGTTGTAAAATGAACAGGAAAAATGTTGTAAATTACATCAAACTAAATTACATGACAACACCCGGTATAAGCATTTCATACATCCAAAGATAAGCAATTGCTCCTTCCGCCTCACAAGGAATACACATCGAAGCAGATGACTAGCAGAATTGTGCTTCACACTAAGAAAACCTAAAAATATTAATGGCGAATACATTAAAAGTGGCAAAATGTTGAAGTTTCTTAATGCTAAGTTAGTAAAATGGCGGCTAATATGTACAGAGGTTGATTTATTTACTTTGTTTGTATTTTATTTATATGAAATTAATCAACGATCGTCGACCAACGAGATAGAATTGTTTAATAAGGTACATTACGTATTTCCTAAAATCTGCACTAATCTCGAGAACGTACAGTAGTCGATTGATCGTAACTTATGTGTGTGGAGATTGTTTAAGGAAAATGAAGAGTGGAGAATGGAGAATGGATGCTTATCACAAGCGACAACGTCATTCGTCATATGCCCATCTATGCTCAAAATGATTTCCTTGGGTTTCAACACAAATCGTTTGGAATTGCTTCGATATGTTATTATAGCGTGTGTGGTGTGTTTTCAAAAGACGGAATTTTTTAGGCGTGTGAAAATAAAATAATCGGAAATAGTTAGACCAGGAAAACGTAGAAGACAATGCGCCTTCTCACACTCACAATAGTTTCAGCAGTTCCTTTATTGGATCTACCACTACTGAGTTTGCGACTTTCTGCAGCAGTTTCATATTGCAAAATGTGGAAATAGAAAACGAAATTCGACCATACATAATTGCATAGAATAAAACCATTCCTCATTTAGTTGCTTTTCTTCATCAATGACAATATGTTAATAATAACTGACCTCATTTTTATAAATAATTCTTAAAACACACATACACTCCCCGACAAAAACTTAGACGCGGTAAGATGTTTTACGCGTTTTAAGGGTTTTAAGGGTTACAACATTTCTTTGCGAAACTAGCAACATATCTAATTAAGTTTTTATTATCCTCCAGTAATATATGAACTAAATAATAAATTATTACTCCAATGTTTAAACAATTTCTGCGACAAAAATTTAGACGCTCTGTTGCAAATGTAAAACAAAAATCAACAAATGAGTGATCAGTAATGCGTAGATCCTCCATTGTTCTTAATCACTTCCAATAGTCTGTTATTAATAGATTTATATAAATTTAACACATAATTTTGAGGGATATTCTGTCATTCAGTCACTATTGAAGTTTTCAGTTCCTGTACCGTGAAATATTGACGGCCTCCGCGATAAACGCGACGTGCCAATTCAGCCCGCATGTTTTCAATAATTCATAATTCATTCAGTAATGGTTTTTGCTTTATGAATTGGCGCGTTATCTTGCTGAAAAACAAAATTGCGCCCGGCCCATTGGTTTCAAAAACGTAGAAGATTGTCACGCAATAAGTCTTTATAAGTCACAGATGTCATTTTGTTTGTGCAAAACACTATCCCATTTTCATCGCGAAATCCAATCGCTGCCCATATCATCACAGATCCACCCCCTAATTGTCTGGTCATTTTCACTGTTGGTTCCTTTCTCAGATCATGATAATAATGCGAGTACCCATCCGGTCCGTCCAAATCAAAATGTTTCTCATCGGAAAATATAACTTTTTCCCATTGTTTCTTCCGGGATACGTGTTCTTCAGCAAATCTCAACCTCGCTTCTTTGTGTTTCGCCGAAAGTGGCGGTTTTCTCAACATTTTCTTCCGTGATATTACCGGTGGCGCCTTTAAAATCCTTTGAATATTACGCACGTGCGTTTGTACCCCCGCCTGTTCTGCAATAACTCTCGCCGACACAGAAGAATTGGATGCCCACCGCAATATCATGCGTTTATCCCGCTCACTTACAGCTTTCGGTCGTCCCTGGCCTTTTGGTTTGCCGTAATTTTCCGGATCTTTTAGGAAATTTCTAACGGAATAATGGCTTCTTCGTAACCGACGAGCGATTTCCTTCTTACTAACACCATCCTGGTGCCAGGCTAGAACTTCACCCCTTTCTATTAAGGCTAATTGCTTTTTTCTACCCATATTGCAAACACTTTATAAAATATAATTTCTCGCGGTGAAATGTGTACACTTTACCAGCACAACCGCTGCATATAAAGAGAAGTATCAAATTAAAACATTTTTGCTTATATTAATGTAATAAATGCACAGGGTCTAAATTTTCGTCGCATTTAAAATTCCTATTTTGATCTGGGAAAATCTCAATTACCCCTCATAAAGCAATAAATACCCAGAAATATCTATAAATGGACTATTTACATAACAAGTATTAATAACCCTCATTTACATTTTATATAATGTCTATAAACTTTGTTTCGTAAATAGAAACGATACCGCGTCTATGTTTTTGTCGGGTAGTGTATATAACTATTAGCATTGAACAATAATAATAATAAAAAAACAACATACATTTATATACACCCTATTTATTGGCAATTAACCGACATTTCCGTATGTGTGCGTATATACAGCGGTGTGAAAATTTTTCGTAAAACTGTTTGCTAACGTGGAGTAATTTCGAATCGAGTTCACCAAGGCGCCAACCACTGCGAAACCCATTTCATCCTCGAAAACGTTAATTTCGCCTTGTTTGCTCGACTATATTAGCGTGTGCTCCTCGTTAGGGCTTCTGACAAACGGCGGAAACGTGGCAGGTCGGTACGGTACATTACGTACTTTTGCGAGGTATATTTTCAATAAGAGAAGATTGTTGGGGATTTAATGCGAAAGAGGTGGATTTGAGAAGGAACGGTATGGAATAGTGTAGGGAATATTGATTTTGTTGTTTTTCCAGGGGAATGGTGAATGGTTCTATAAAGAAATTCTTCCATAGTTACTAAAAATAAAATAAAAATTCTGCAATTTACTAACAAAATGTGAAGGCGATTAGGGACTATGATTTCATTGAGATGACCCAAAATATCGAAGCTTTAAGTAAATAATGAACCAAAATACACGTTCTTCCGACATCAACTTATTGTTCATACATCCATTTAATGATGTATCATCCGCTCCAATTGTGTGCCTATTGTACATTATGAGTACACTCCTTCAAAAACAAGCCTCGACCTTCAAAAACATTCTTCAAACTTGTTGTCAGACGAAAATTACGTAGATTAATAGACGGAACCTTGATATTGAGAATATCAAGCTCCCAACGTTACCCGCCCAATGTTTGTAGCCACCATACAGGTTAATATGCGTTATTTGCTCACCGGCGTCGTAATGGAGATGCTAAATTTCTCGTAATGTCGCGTTTCCAATGAAATATCGTCGACCGAAACGTACGAAATACAATTGCGGGTCGATTTATGTCCGGAAGCACTGGTTGGGAAACGCTGGTACGGCAGGTAATTGCCGTTCCATTTGTTTTACGTGAAATTCTAGGTAAATGATCGTTACGAATTGCTTTTGCATATAAATGTTGAACGCACTATGTTATAGTTGATCTAGTTGCTTCCTTTTCCCCAGTGTCCCCGTTGATATAACCGTTAATTTTTATTTTCCAAGAACACGATGATATCTTTATGGAAACGTTCGAACAACGAGCGATATTATCTCACAACCTTAAGCCAAAGTGTTGGTATAGGTACGTTGATGACACCTTTGCCACTTGACCTCATGGACACGAATCTTCAAACAATTTCCTATCGTTTCTGAATTCTGAACATTCTATTCGCTTCACCACGAGGTCAAATCAGACGGTTGCTTTCCTTTCCTAGATATTCTCGTACACCGGCTTCCTGACGATCTTTTCTAATGAAATAATTTGTTGTTAGGCAGGTGAATAGTGTAGTTAACAGAAATAAAGTTAAGTGAAATGTGTCCATGGACATTATTCTTTTATCTCGGTGGGGAATCTCTTAACTGGAATAAAACAAAGTTTATTCTTCTCGCTTGGTAGGTTGCTATTTCCAGTGACCTTAACATTCTGGACTTCTTCTGGGTGTTGCATGGAAACAATTTTCTTCCATTAATGCCATTGTAAATCATTTCTTCATCCTTCCACGATCAGCATGTCGTATGATGGATATCATCTGCAAAAATTACCATTTTCTATGATGTGCTTTTAAATAGGTCCCAGAATCGAGCATTGTTGTATTCCTGACAGTGGGAAAGCCGTATTGGACAAATTGAGATCTCCCAATTAAAAACGACGTGGTGCTACCTCTTATACCAAAGCATTCCAATTTAGATAAGAGGGTTACGTGATCATATTATTTTCGCTTCATCATAATCATCAAAGGTTTTAATTATTTCGCCTACCACCTACTTCATTGTTGTTGAAGTCGAATGACCTTTTGCGAAACCATATTGCAAAAATTACAATTCAGCCAATAATTAGATTTTATCTTCCGGAGATTAAACACGGTTTACATTTTCTACTAACTTATCTAATCTTGAAATCATCTTACAACATTTACAACTAGTCGGAATATTATTAGCTTTGTTTTCATTGTTTCATAGCGCCTCGGTCTATTCGTTATCGTGGCGAACAATATAAAAGCATTATATTACCTGAAAACTGCTTTGTTTTGAAGTATCCTACTCCCGTCGATGTACACAATTTACATGATGTTAAAGTAAATTTTAAAAATAGCGATTTTGTAAACACGAAATAGCTCCCTTCTTCCCGGAAGCTTGTTTACTAGCCGTCATCCTTTATATTATGCATAAAGTGAAATTCCTGAGGAGAATGTTTAGAGATGCTTACATAATACGAATAGTTTCGTTCTTGTCTAGTGTAAGAGTGATGCAATAAATCTGCTACTTTATAGTCGAAAATACGCTGTTTTCCCTAACAGCGACAATAAAAATATTTGAATTCTATTCAAGATATTTACGTACTGCTTTGAAGTCAACAGGTAGCGCTGTTTTCTTTGCAATTTCCTTTTAAATTGAGTTCACGAACAAACGAATCAATTTCTCCAAGTCATTCATTTACCTTTAGGTGTATTTATTCAAAGAAAAATGCGCCCGAATCCTATGCTAAGTAATGAGGAAGAAATTGAATCTTAGGTATGGCAAAATGAAAGAAAGTTGACATATCTTTATACAATTGTTGCTTAAATTCGTAAACCCCGGAATTTGATGTCATCTGCAACGCAAATAACATAATAGCTTAAAAGTTTTATAGTAAAAAACATCTCCTGCAAACATGTAAAATTAACAAAAATTTTTTGGTAACGGCTTACACATAACACAGCAAGGATTTCGAGTCAAATATAGGACATATATTTACGTTATAAAAAAAAAAAACAATAGAAACGGCCAATAAAAGAAAAAGGAGGGAATCCCCTGCGCTATGGCTTTCAAAGATTGAAGAAGATGTCCAAATCTTTTTGGACATTTTTTTATCTTAGATTTAAAACTTGAACCAACAAAGATTGTGATCTCAGGCTCTGTGCTGAAGAAAAAAACGAGAATGTGCAAGGTTCCGAAGAGACAGGCAATAATGATCCAGAATATGTTGAATATTAAGATGCTCAAACCTGATAAAATACTAATGACGAAGGTTGGGGACTATGTTATAGTACTATGGTAAAAAGTATCTACGGAATACGAGGGGTGTCCGTCATTTTTAGCCTTGGCAAGGAAAAAATATTTTTATGTGTAAGCATAGTCTCCTTTGAAGGTCGCTACAGTCAATCCAGAATGGAAATAAACAACAGAATAGAAAAGACATTAAAACTGTACTTTACACTGATTAGGACTTTTATAAATAAAAGGGAAATATAAAAAAAGACAAAGCTTAATGTCCGTAACATCATCTACAGGCCACTACTAACTTTCGGTTACAAGTCCCGGACACTTACTAAGAAACAAAATAGTGAAATTCAAGCTGTAGAAATTAAATACCTTAAGGGTCACAAAAAGGATAAGTTGAGAAATTCATAAATCAAAGAAGACCTGGAAATACAATCAACATTAGACCCTACAAAGAATGCCCCACTCAAGACAAATAAAGCAAATATGTGAGGCAAAAACATAGAAAAGGAAGAAAAAAGAAAGGCCAAGATAAACATGGGATGGTCACGGTTTGGACTGTTCTTCTGGGTTCTGATGTGCTGTGATGAATCCATACTTCGTCAACAATTATCAATCGACCCTAAAAATCATTCGTATTACGCTTTAACATCGCCAAACATTCCTTTGATGTTGACACCCGTGTCTGTTTATGGTCGCTTGTGAGCAACCATGGCACCCATCCTTCGAAAAACTTCCTTACGTTCAAATAAGCTACTAAGATGTTATGCGCCCAGACAGTTCACTATCGTATCATGAATGTTCTCAATCATTCCTGATGCAGTGACCTCATATTGATGACCCGGACGATATTCAGCTGTCCAACATTTTATGGTCGATAACGAAGTTACAGAGTTCCCAATAAATTCGATTCTTTCCATTGTTGTTAAATCTTAAAAGTTGTTCCTGTCATTCACAAACCAATTGACGTATCTGTTTGAAAACTTTATAAAAATTCAGAAGATAACATCGCTGCGAGAATTAGACGCCCATGGAACCGTTTATATGAAAAAGCATGCAAACTTGTTAAACGGAGGAAAGAACCATTTAGGCACTCAGCTTTGATGGATTTATTGGGGTAAAAGGAAGACATCTTTACAATTCGTGCTAAAGGCAAGAACCTTTTAGTTTCGATTGTTTCGTATGTTTTAGTTTTAAAGATGTATAGGCGGTAAATGTATAAATACCTGTAAATATCTTTTGAAGTAGATGTAAAACGGGCATGTTAGAATTAAAATCTTTTGCTTACGTCATTCGGTCGTTAAGGTTAATGATGGGAATCCAGGAATTCTCATCCCCCCAGGAATGTTTATTATTATCGTCATCATTAAAAGCATCTTACTTCAAAAGTTATAATTACATTTACTTTTATAGACTATATATATACGTTGTCTGTAGACGCAGACATGTTTTGCCAAACAGCAAAAAATGATCCGAACTTCTTCGCCAATCGCTAACAACAGCGGGCGAAAAAAACAAGTAATAAATTCCCTCGAAAGTGTCAGAATTATTGATACTTATTAGAGATAGATTGCTCCTATCGAAATTAATCAACACGTTCTTTTCCAAGTTTCGGTGAGAAGTAATCAAAATGTCAATAAAGACCAGCAATTCGTTTTCTTTTTCGCAGTTTATTTTTGTATACACAATCGAGTGTATTGCGGATCTAATATTGCGGGCGATTTTCATCAGTATGACGTGCTCTTTTGGGATCATACCCAAATAAAAAATTCGTATATTTATTCTCCAATTTTCTTGTTATTGATAACTAACAAAGAAACGTCTTCAGGTGTCAAATTCAGTTTTTGATTAAACTGGGAATAAAGGTTTCTATTTATCGGCTGAAATTTCCCCTTCGAAAATTGATTAGTTTTCAGTTTTTTCTATATTATTTTCAAAAGAAGATGTTTAAACGTAAAGTATCAGAAATTCCATAAAAACACGAGGCTACTGAATACACAGGATGTTGCACTTTACTAAAAGTTTTAAATAGTAGTAATTTGCTATTTAAATCTACTCTGCTTAAATCGTACACACATTTTGAGCTATACAGAGGGTTTCAGAAGTAAGTAACACCAAACAAGGCACAAAGTGCTCTCAACAAGTACCTTTACTAAAATATCGATTTCAATAAGGATGTACCATACAGCGGGGATTCCCTAAATGTGCCTCGAGGCGCCGTTGAGGTGACGCAAAGCACTCGCTGCGACTGCGACCACGAGCGAACACAGCGGTCTACAATATTCTAGAATGAACATCTGGAAACGGCTGCGAAGCTGGAACTTTCTAGAACATCTAGATTAGATCGTTTCTGTAACTAGTACTTTCTAGAAAAAGATATGGAATACTCTCGAAGGTATGTCCTTCCAATATTCCAAAAAAGCATGAAGTAGGACTTTCTAGTAGATTTACATAGCATACTTATCGGATATTGTCGAAGTTTCTAAGTAGGTGGAGCGACTAATATTAATACGACACCACTTTGGCGAACCAGGTCAGTTCCTAAATAACAATCGAAGAAACATCTTAGAAGAAAAGTAAACGGTTTTAAGACGTCCGCTGCTAGAGGAGCGCCCAGTTTGCTACCTTACCCTAGGCTCAAAACGCCAACGTAAGTCATAAACTTCAGAAGAAAAGTAATAATAATAGTAATTTGAGAATGCTATTGTAATATTGTTTTAAAAAATTATAAACGAAATAAAAACGAACTAAAGAATGAAAATTCTACCAAGAAACTGGATTAGATTATTACCCGAGGTAGTTCTTGACCTGTCCCACTGCGACCTTTCCAGATCTATTGTAGTTTCCATTAGATCAATTACATTAGCTATTATTACATTCTTTGCTAGATTTAGCAGTCTTGTCTTATCAGTCCGAGCTCATTTTTGAGAACCGTACTCCTGCCAGTGCTATATATTCGGACGGCACATGAACAACAGTCTCTTCTTCCACCTGGCAGAATCTATATGCTGTTTCCTTTGTCAGGCCCAAATTACTCATGTGTCCTGTTAGCAGGCTCCTTATTGTTTTAATAGACTTCCTGTCTCTGCTCAATAGGTCCGCTGTGAATGTAGGCCTGTGTCCAGTCAGAAATTGCTTGGCCTGTCTCTGACCTGGAATGACCTGCCACCAGTCTTAAGATTTCTTGTCTTTCCATTGTTTAGTGGTTGCTTTTAGCTATTCTAACTGAATGCATTGGCCGATTTTCAGCAGTTGACGAGCCGGCTCGAGCTAATTCGTCTGCCTTTGCATCCCAGTACCCAGGCCGGGGTCACCTTAGTTCGGCTTCCCAACCTATTGAGTGCACTCATGCAGTCCCACACCAGTTGCGAACTCGCCTGTGTGGAGTCTACTGCTTGACTGTCTGAATAGGTAGTAACCATCGCCTTGTCAGTCTAATTCTTCAATACAGTCCAGCACTGCTACTATTTCGGCTTGAAGCGCTTTGGATTAGACTTAGTGTTTGAGATATTTTAGGTCTACTCCCACAAATCCCGACTCCGACTCCATTCTCTTCTCTAACTGGTATTACTGTTTTATAGCACTCGTCGAAGGCGTAGCTGGGAAAGAATGAAAGAAACTAGGAGAAACGTATCTGCATTGCAAAAAAAAAATCCTGCGAACACGCATCTACCGCTGAGATGAACTGTCGGCCCTATTAATAATATTATACTGTTTATTATAATACTATTAGTTTGACTTTCTAAACTATTTCTAGTAATACAAAGTCAGTTATTATTGATTTAATAGTACTCGCAATGCTTCGCCATCTGGTAATTGTTAGGATTATTCTCACATGCATAATTGAGTAAACCTACTCCGAAAGTATGAAAATAACTGAATTACAAAATTTAATACCTTATTATTATTATTTATTAAATTGTCACTATTTTCATTAAGTTTAATTGAGACAAATATTATTAACGTGTTAATTAAAACGAGGGTGAGTCAGTAACTGACAATAATAATCCTACTTTATTACTTCCATTTGGTCTCCATAAAACCTATGCTAATCCTTAATAATTGCTCGCATAATCTCACACGGTCACGCTTTCTCATATTTGACATACTTTGAACAACAAAGAAGTTGTTAAGTATTTAATGGTGATAAGATAATAAATATTAAACTATGGAACACGTAGAAAATAAATATTAAACTGCTGATTTTATGAAATGTTTTCGTTATGTTTTGGTAGTGGATGCCGGATCGTTTTCACTGAGGATTATGTATTTCTCGATTTATGTAATACGCCTGTACGTAGGTACATACATGTGAAGTTTACGAACGCACTAATATAAACGGTTTTATTAGGGCGTTTATTTTGGAAAATTATCGGGAATTTAGTCTAGAATTTATATTCTAAGCGAACATGAACTTCTATAAACAAGTTAATGCGATAAACGTATACTTGTGAACTAATCAATAAGAGGTGGATATTTTTAGAATCAAAAAATACAGATATCTTTGAATTTCGTAGTTTGTTAGAGGAATAAAAATCTAAGTTTAAAATTGAAGGTTATTTTTGAAGCTAACGTCGAAGAATATAGAAAGCTGCGCGGTATTGCACCATAGTTATAACGTACAAAGGTACGCTACGTGCCTCACGAAGGAAAAGCGTTAACCACGGCCAAAATATAAAGCCAAGCTGGTCACCATCGTTAAGAGAGCGAAAAGACGCTGTCCATTTCCCGCCAACGGATCGCACCCATCGTCACGATAAATCGCACATATTTCTTTTATTTATTTTGATATTTGTATTTGCTTCATACTCTCAGTTGACATACACAACTTGAGAAGTCAAGGAGCTAAATTATAAAGAGCCTCAATTAATAACTAAAAACAAGAATTTCGAAAAGATAAAACTTCACGTTTTGGGGCCCATCGAAACGACTTTATTAAAAAAAAACAGGAGCAAAACGAGGGATAACTAAGTACGAATGTCACACAGTTTAAGTAAAGAAATTGTGATAAAACCATAAAACACCAAGGCTTAAGTGCGTTAAACAATACGAATGCCAGCGAAATTTATGTTGGCATGGTGTAGCTTTCTCAGAAAATGTGTGCGCAGGATGAGGATCTTTAAAGATGAATCCTTTTACACAGACGTTGTTATGAAAAATGTTGTTGCCCGAGTAGGGCCGAAATCAAATATTTAAAAAAAATCCAAGACCAATAGAATAGATATTCGGGCCTGGCCTGGCCAAAAAATTATATGAACGAATCTACAAAACAACGACCACGCTTGGCGTGTCAACATTTGAAGTGTCTTACAAACACAGATGCAATTTCCAGACAATAACTTCTCGTTCAGCATTCGCGATGGAATCAAATCCTTTTTACTGTATACGAGCAAAATATAAACAATGTATCCTCGTTAACGCTCCCTACTCCAGAATAAACATGTGCACGTACCCAGGATTCCGCTGACGCAGTTATAAATAAAAGTCATCCGTTTTATACATTCAAAATACGTTCAACCCCCGGAATAATGACGACAATTCCTCGTCCGATGCACACGAAGTAAAATATGCAACGGATGAGTAGCCGGAATTCAAATTATCCTTGCTTAGGTCAAACACGGACTACATACATATGTATGTGAATATGCACTCTAAAATGAAAAATTTTGGCCTTATTGTGATTCCTGAGGCGTTGCACCTTTTTAATTCCATGTAATTTAATGTAGCGACCTTAAAGAAGTATTTTGCGCTCAACTCGTATCCTAACTCATGAAATTTTGCCATGTCTTGATGAAGCAGAATTTTTACCTTCGCTTTCTTTCACAGCATTGTTGAAACGATCTAACAAGTTGGCGTAATACCTCCCATTAATCGTTTTGCTCTTTTCAAGGTAATCAACGTAAATTATGTTGTGCGGCCACGATTCTGTTAGCCGATAAAGTGATTCTGGCCTTCTTTGGCGCCGGTTAAGCACGAAAAAGTCACTCTTTGGACTGTTCTTTGGTCTCTAGTGTGCTGTACTGAATCCATCAACAGTTATGAACCGACGCCAAAATTAAAATGTTGCATTTAAAATGCACCCGATCAATTGAGATGCTCACAGCTTCACCAATCTCATCGTGAACTTTTTCATCATTTCTGCTGTCCCATCAACTTCCCCGATTTCCGTTTCTTATCTCATCATTTTTTTTCTTCTTCGGTGACAAATATTTAATCACTGCTCTATATTCGATTTTTGCAATGTTCAATCATCACTTTAAACGGCTGTCATTCGCAAACTAATTAACGTATCTGTTTGAAAACTTGACAAGATTTTTGTCAAAGGTGGCTTTTACGAAAAATAAAGTTATTTCAATTCTAGTAACGCCATCTCTTATCGAGGCCAGGTAATTACCGAACTCGCCTTGTATATCTGCCTAGTGGATTAAATTTGAATTTAGGCGAACACACACCTGCTGAGAACTTGTTTAACTTATGCTCTGGCCTATGAAATATATAAAACTGTAGTCCACGTAAATATCTTATTCGTTCACATTCTGTTCTGAATAATTTAAAATAATCCTTGCCCAAACACCAGGTGTCTACTACCCTTGTTCCACTATAAGGCGATCATTATTTCTGTTCAACTGACCGTTGCTGGACGCTTAGCAATTCGCAATATTATTGACTAATTATAAACTTGCAATATTATGGAAATCGTGCGGTTTCATTTAACTACACCCAAGATCTAGTCGACAACGCGGCAGTTTCCATATCGTTTC
The DNA here is from genome assembly GCA_902654985.2 of Oryctes borbonicus. Taxonomy (NCBI): domain Eukaryota; kingdom Metazoa; phylum Arthropoda; class Insecta; order Coleoptera; family Scarabaeidae; genus Oryctes; species Oryctes borbonicus. The sequence continues at coordinate 6,382,525 of LR736865.1, forward strand.
AGATACACATTTCAAACCCTTTTTAACTTCAAATAAAAAAGCTCGATGCTTTTATCGAATTGAACCGATCGCAGAGAATTTATCTGCACTTAGTTTCCAACGCTGCACCCCCGAAGTAATTGATTTTAAGCCTGTAGGTCAAACTTTGCATAATAATTATTCCAATGGGTGAAACGAAAGTTTTGAGACAAGATTTTTTTTATTGGGTATGTATTTGTACTATGGTCAATGCGTTACCGTGATGACCTCGATTATTTACATCATGCGTCGTTTTTTCTTCAAGTTGTTGCAAAATTTACAAAAGCATATTTATAATTTGGCGAAATATTTAAGCGGCAAATTATAAGCTTGTTGATGGACGAAAATATTTCCCCAACTACGGTATATCGAACATTTCGAGAATGTTAGGAAGGCACACTTTGTCAAAACCTATGGAAAAGTGGTCGGCCACAACAGTTACCTGCAGCCAGGACCCAGGAAAGGCTTTTGTACTTTGCTGAAAACCGCGTAGATGCGTCTACTCGTAAACGTGCTTGTCGATTTCGCGTTACTCACACCATTATTATTCGAGAGATTAAAAGTGGCCAAACTACACCTAAGCTGAACTTTAAAGAATTCCTCGATGTTGCGAATTTTCGAGAGCTATTCATTTTATTGGGAGTAAAACCATCATTATGGGCGATGAAAAATATTTTCCACTTTCCCTTGCGGGCGATACAAAAGAGAGAGAACCTAATTCCCAGAAGTAGCTTGAGTCTGGTATACTATTTAGTATAAACGCTGTTCGCCGAAATTGCGTCACCAAAATGACGAAATTATATTCCGGCTAGACTTAGCTTCAAATCGATACATAATAATGGTTGAAAGTGCACAATATACCTTCTGTGCCTTACGGGCATTACCCGCCAAACATAACTCAAGCTCGACCTATTGAAGCACTTTAGACTTGTTTGATTGAAAAGATTTAGAAGAATGGTTGAGAAACCTAAACTGGGGATGTGTTGAGGAACAAAATCTAAAGTAAACTCTGAGAAATTGACGTTGAATCTTCAACGTCAATGTTCAAGTAGTTAATTTGTTTGTAAAAAATTTAATCAAAGCAAGTTTTTCTAACGCGTCAAATTTTCATTCCACCCTTAATTTGAATTTTGAATAAATGAACTTCAAGCATAGGCATTAAAAGACGAAATTCAATTCAAGCATTAACGGTTATACTTCGTAAGTATATCAAAATGTTCGTTGCGTGCCGTGCAACAATAGCCGTTTACAGCTTAACAACCACGGCAACTGCTCCTACTTGTTATTTTTCCAAGTATACAAGGATCTAATTAACGCTAACATCGCCGCTTTTCCGGCATGTGAAATGCAAGCTCCGAAAAATCCTTAATAGCTAGCGGTAATACCCCTATTACATCATCATCCTTCTGCAGAACAGAAGGCGCGGCTTTACTGACAAATTTCCGTAGGATTTTGGCGTCTCCATATTCGGCTAATATGATAATGCGACGCCTAATGGAGGACAAGAAGGATGGGCTAAAACGTATAAAAAGCAAATAATTTTTTAATGTATATAAGGTACTGGTCTGTGTAAAGCGACACGCATCACGCGGGAGGATAAATGTGATTTTTTATCCTTGGGAACTCGTGGTTGTAGGCATTAGGAAGTGTATATTCGGGAACTTGTCGTTTCCCCTATCGTTTGCCAATTTGGTGAGGTTTTTGTTTGGAATTTAATTTGATACTATTTTGAGTACAAAAAGCATGAAATTAAGAATGATGGAGTGCAAAATATGTATTTTAACGTTCTACTTACTGCGCCAAATAATTTGATATCACGCTAATTAGTTTCTTAAACTTTTGTGTTAATTACAACTTTTATCATTGATCGGAAGAGCATGAAGCGATAAAAATTTCTTGGAATGGGTTTTCACTTGCGTGGACACCTGACGCGATACACGTGTGGCAATTAGACACAAAAACCTCAGCAGGTCCCAATTGAGAATAAGAAGAAACCGATAACTTGGCCGAAAAGAAGCAGCTTGCATTGGTTCAAAGCCCTACCTGTAGTCCACTAAAAAGCCACGTAATTGGAAAATGGAAGGAAAATTAACAGTGCTCCAAATGTTATTGACAAGATATGCAGCCTTTAAATATCATTTATATAAACGAAGAAAATTTGATGATCAGTTCTGTCATTTATGCCAAGAAGACCAAAGACACCTATGTCAAGGCCCATCTTTGTAATAGTAATTATACGTGCACACTTCGCTGACATCTTTCTATTATGCCAAGAGAGTTTTCAGTCATTTGCCCACCAGCTCTTCACGGCGTAAAAATCTTATAGTACATTATAATAAGACTCCCATAAAAAGAAAATTGATCTTCACAGCGATAACGTTTACAAAAATTATTAGATATGTGAGCTCTAACTTAAAATTTAGCAGTTTCCTACGTTAAATTTGAATTTATTTGCTTCTTTGGCCAAGTAATGAATATTTAACTGTTCACTGTAGTTCTTCAAGCGATAATGATGCGGTTTATAATTCTATAATTTAATAATTCTAAAATTAAAGGATCTAAAAAAATTTACTAAACTTTAAGGTTGATATAGTTTCATATCTATTTCAAACTTTTTTGTTCTGTAATCGAGATCTATGTTATTGTATTTTAATTACTGTATGTGAGCAGTACGATCAATGATGTGTACTGCATTTAAGTAATTTAGAAAAAATATAATTAAACTTTTCGTTAGTGAATTTTGTTTCTCGCATTGAAAATTGTTTACTGGATTGTTTTTAACATAAATGGGTGTCACCCGCGTGTGTAAGATAAAGACGAAATATTAATCTGAGGGAAAACCGTGGGAAAAAGGCCACCGGCACTACTTCGCCTCAGCTACAAATGTCAACAAATCCACTTTCAAATGTGAGTAAATAAAAATGTACGTACTCGAATATAGTTATCATAACAAAATATCGCCGCTACCATGGTTTCTATATTTTCGAGGCGTTAACATAAGCCTGCTAATATCAAATCAGTGATGAAAATCAGTACATTTAGAAGAAATTTAAGAAACTCTTAACTGTTACTCTTAACTGGAACTCTTGTTTGCACTATACAAGAATTTCCGAAAAATGATAATTTCTTTTTTCAACTTTGAAGCCCGAGAAACCCGCCAAAACGAAGAGCTAGAGGCTTCTGCTCAATCGCAATCGCAATCGATCCGCCGGTCAATTCTCTATCGAACGCATGCCGACTTCGCATATCGCAGATACATATCTGAGGAGATAATCGACGAAAACCGGAGCGATGTCGATTTTCCGTCCGTCTCCGGCGCAGTTTCCGAAAACTTTAAATGCCCAAATCTCCTGAGCCGTTAGAGGTAGCGGGCTAAAATTTTTTCCGGAACATATACGGCCACAGGGCCATCGATTAGCGCCGTTAAATCGGCAAAACTCCGAACTTTTTTTTTGCCTTTCGGCAATTGCATCACTTTGGGTTCAAATTTTTACGGCTTGTCTAGATCTCGGCAATCACACGAGCTACGAGGATAAGTTCGAAAGGTCTTTAAAGGAGGGAAATCTCAACTCCCTAGCTTTAACCGTTCGGACGCTACGGCGTCTCAAAGTTGACAAATGAAAATTTCTTTTTTCAACTTTGGACCCCGAGAAACCCGCCAAAGCGAAGAGCTAGAGGTTTCTGCTTAGTGCAGTCGATCCGCCGGTCAATTCTCTATCGAACGCGAAACATGAGATCAACATTGTCTCACAAGCGATAGGCCGTGAACCTCCCAGCCTCGCAATCTCTGATATTGAGCCACAGCGAACTTGTGTCTTTATCCTCCAAAAGGAATTTTGTAAATTCATGGGGAATACCGACGCGAACTCTAAAGACCCCTTATTTTGAGGTTCTTCAACCGTTCGCTACTTTGTAAGGTCTTCAGTGTTTGAATATGGAACGCTTCATAGATAAATATCAGTCTTAAATAGGGACACAACAATTTGGTGTCAATCTCAAAGAAATTCTTAGCACACTGCAATAGCATCAGTGTATACATGGTTCCTTCACATTAAGTGGTAGTTAACTAGAGTAAGAGAAGACATTGTTTTATCCTAAGGTAGCTGTTGGTTCTGGACAGAGACGTTATTGCCTGGAAGTCTTTTTTTCTTGGTAAATTGAACCATCTCGAAATCTAGAATCTTAATGCATCACCGTCTCTGTGTCCTCTCACCAATGTTATTTTTTGTCGTTAATAGCAACAGTTCCTTTGCGTAAACAAATAAACTAAAATATTTTCTCAAAATTTTTTTAAATTTTATTCTTTAAGTAAAGTAAACAATACATGGTAGAAAGACGTTAGCGATTATTTATGGGGAATATAAGATCCCAAATATTTGCCCATTAATTTCTGTAATTCCTATTCTCCAGATACCAAACTAAGGAATCACGTTAGTGCTCACAATTCCAACATTAACAGCTCCATCTCTAAACCGAATTTCGTACAGATTTAGATGTCTCCGTCTGCAACTTTGATTTACATTTTCCGTTCTTGAATACTATAACCATTATTCTTTCAATATACTTTTTACACTATGAGGACGATCTAGCAATTTACGTCTGCATTTATCTTTTGTTTTCTTTTTTTTTATTGGATTTGTAGAGCTTGTAGGCACTAGATTATGCTTTTTACAAAAATATTTGAGAAAAAGGAGTCCGCTCTCTTTTTTGCTCTTTAAAAAGTATAAAAATAGATGCGTCGAATGCCCGTCGAAAAATCACAGCTCTTCATCTGCTTTTGTAAACAAACTACCATGTAAAAAAGTATTTATAAGTCTAAATACATAAATTGTTTACGGGCGGTCGGTCTTATAAAAAAAAGCACGCGTGCATAGACGCGCATACCTTTAAGAAGGAGATATGTACGAAAATAGGACTTACGTAAGACGTTGCGTTTTGCTTGTTGGAAAGGGGAGTAATTTTCCTTGTTGGTTTACGAAAATTTTCTGGATTATCGTCCATGGATAATCTCTTTGTAGGATGCATAGTTCGAATTAATTTTGACTATTTTGATAATGTACTCTACAAACGCTCAGGCAAGCGACCATTATCCAAGATTGTCTCTCAACACAAGCACAAACACTACAATTGTTTAAAACTTTTAAAACAGTATCCTCTTTATTGATTACATTAGATCCGCCGAGAAGTTTTGTATTAAGTTGCACGCGTACAAAGATGCAATTAAGGTTGCGAAACTTTCAACTCGATCTGAACTTACAGCATCGCCCTCGCATATCAAGGACACCATCGGGAGTCTATAAATTTTAAAGTTAAGTGCCTGTTGGTTTTTATAGTGTTCCGTGTCGCGAATCCATTTCTAGGGATTTTTCAAATACGGCACGGGAAGATGGTTTGGAGTGTGTCGGTATCGTGGCATCGTAAAAACTTCTTTTGCAAAAAAGAAAATACGGCGCGACCTTTTCGCTCCACGGAAAAACAAATTGACAGTAAGCGTATATAAAATTTTACGGGCCAATTTGCTGTCGCAGTTTAATATGGAAAGGATGCCCACTCGCTATCTCGATTGTAGCTGCATGCTGCGCTTGCTATCCAGGGAGTGATTTCCGCTTCAGAACTGGAGGAGATATCACTTTAATTTATGTGACGGATTCATACGTTCAATTTAAAGAAATCGTGCGAAAGTCGCATGAAACTTTTTATTGGACTTAACCAAGGTTCCTTTATGAAATGACGCAAACGATAAGGGAGAAGATTCAATTACCGCAACTTCTGCAAATAATGAAACTTCTAAAGTGAAACTCTGGCTTGTTGCTGGGAGATTAAAAACAAAAAAAAAACGATAAGAATAAGATCGTATATTCTTGTGAATATAGAGGATTCAAGGAGTTTCAAGAATTTCATTTAAAACTGTATTTTGTGCAGCTGAATGCCACTATTTTTTCGAAGGGTTTAGCAAGTGAATAATAACTGAAGAATACACAACGATAAATGCAAAATATAAAGCAAACTGGATCATCTGTTGAAATCTATATGGACTCTCATTATTCTGGCGGAGAATGATTCGTCATCATGTGTTGGTTCTTCGATCTTCCAAAGGAATCGTAGCAACATGAGTCAAAATTGATACAAAAGTTGCGACCATTTTCTTCGACACACGGGAACGACTTCCCTTCATCTCCAAACACCCACATGGCGAATTCGTGATAGATCTTTGTGGTTCTTCTCTACTTACGATCCTATAAACATTTTTTGAACTTCCGTTGCGGAATCGAGCTAACGTTTTTCGACGCCAATTCATCATTGTTTGGATTGGGATCTTCGAAATAAATAAAGATGTCTCGGTCTCTCAATTTTCCTTAATTAGTTGGTGCACAGCAGTTTTTTTTTATTTGCTGGTCCTATCGTAGAATCATCGTTCAGTCAGGTACGGTGACGAAGAATTCGCAACACCAGCGTCGACTGAAGTGATGCTTCTTTACCAAGAGGAGACGTTGTTGTGGAGATAAATCTCTTTGAATGTCGTAAAAGGCGGTTGCGTGGAAATTTTCTCGGTCCAATTCAATTCTTCGAGTGACTTATGTACCTTTTACAACAGCTAGCGCAAATGTCCTCGTTTAACTTATTAATTTTTTTCCAGCGTGTAATATATCATGCTTGGGTTTGCCGTCTGGCGTCAGAACGAAGTGTTGTGACGCATTTAGACAAAGTTACTTTTAATTTGGAAACTCAGTACCCAATAGATGTAGGTAAAATAGATGAGTTATGTTATCGTTTCCATGGGTTATGATCCTACCATTATACTTTCATTATTCTCTATTGTCCATAAGAGTCTATCGGTAATTTTTTAAACGGACCTTGTATCTTTGAATTTGTCAACAACGTTTTTTTGGGCAAAGAAGAGCAACATGATTCATAAATGAAATGTTAAAAAGAAATTCTAGGTCATCACTAAAGTTAAAAAGAAGAAGTGAAGAGGTATGCGTGGGTAGGGCGAATTATGCAAAAACTGGAAGTAGGATTCTATGTTAATTGTGTTAAAGCATTAGCATTTAGGTTATAATACGTATAAAAAAGCCGTAATTATTATATAAATTCCAAGAAGGTTAAAAAAAAAACACGCGAAGCTTCGTTATCTGATCCTGTGTGTTCGTGCAGATTTTTTTATTATGTAGGTTATACATATGCACATGCAATAATTGTTAGAAAGGTGTTCAGAGAATTAATCAAGCTAACCACAGTGCTGTATTGCACGCTTAGCAAAATTTGAAACCTAAGCAAATTTAATACACTCAGTTCTGAAAAATTTATATAAGCATGAGAATGTTAGAAATATATATAGTGTTATGTGCATTCCATTCACTAATCATATTATAGATTTATACTACACTCCCCGACAAAAACTTAGACGTGGTAAGACGGGTTTTAATGGTTACAACATTTCTTTGCCAAACTAGCAAAATATCTAATTAAGTTTTTATTCATAAAAGTAAAATAAACTTAAACATATTTCCTCCAGCAATATATGAGCTAAATAATAAATTATTACTCCAATGTTTAAACAATTTCTGCGACAAAAATTTAGACGCTCTGTTGCAAATGTTGCAAAACAAAAATAAACAAATGAGTGATCAGTAATGCGTAGATCCTCCATTGTTCTTAATCACTTCCAATAGTCTGTTATTAATACATTTATATAAATTTAACACGTAATTTTGAGGGATATTCTGCCATTCAGTCACTATTGAAATTTTCAGTTCCTGTACCGTGAAATATTGACGGCCTCCGCCATAAACGCGACGTGCCAATTCACCCCACATGTTTTCAATAATGTTTAAGTCTGGTGACCGTGCCGGCCACTGTAAAGTTTTAATCTTCTTCTATTTAAACCATTCAGTAATGGTTTTTGCTTTATGAATTGGCGCGTTATCTTGCTGAAAAACAAAATTGCGCCCGGCCCATTGGTTTCCAAAACGTAGAAGACTGTCGCGCAATAAGTCTTTATACGTCACAGATGTCATTTTGTTTGTGCAAGACACTATCCCACTTTTATCGCGAAATCCAATCGCTGCCCATATCATCACAGATCCACCCTCTAATTGTCTGGTCATTTTCACTTTTGGTTCCTTTCTCAGATCATGATAATAATGCGAGTACCCATCCGGTCCGTCCAAATTAAAACGTTTCTCATCGGAAAATATAACTTTTTCCCATTGTTTCTTCCAGGATACGTGTTCTTCGGCAAATCTCAACCTCGCTTCTTTGTGTTTCGCCGAATGTCAACATTTTCTTCCGTGATATTACCGGTGACGCCTTTAAAATCGTTTGAACATTACGCACGTGCGTTTGTACCCCCGCCTGTTCCGCAATAACTCTCGCCGACGCAGAAGAATCGGATGCACACCGCAATATCATGCGTTTATCCCGCTCACTTACAGCTTTCGGTCGCCCCTGGCCTTTTGGTTTGCCGTAATTTTCCGGATCTTTTAGGAAATTTCTAACGGAATTATCGCTTCTTTGTAACCGACAAGCGATTTCCTTCTTACTAACACCATCCTGGTGCCAGGCTAGAACTTTACCCCTTTCTATTAGGGATAATTGTTTTTTTCTATCCATATTGCAAACACTTTATAAAATATAATTTCTCGTGGTGAAATGTGTACACTTTACCAGCAAAACCGCTGCATATAAAGAGAAGTCTCAAATTAAACCGTTTTTGCTTATATTAACGTAATAAATGCGCAGGGTCTAAATTTTCGTCGCATTTAAAATTCCTATTTTGATCTGGGAAAATTACCCCTCATAAAGCAATAAATACCCAGAAATATCTATAAATGGACTATTTACATAACAAGTATTAATAACCCTCATTTACATTTTATATAATGTCTATAAACTTTGTTTCGTAAATAGAAACGATACCGCGTCTATGTTTTTGTCGGGTAGTGTATATGCATCATAAATTGTTAAGCGTTGTTGTACTTTCCCGGAAAAACTTGAAACTTTTGTTGTTGTATTGTGGCGTACAATATTCCTAATCTATTGTAGAAATGTCTTTCGGGTGATGTCGTGTAGTTGATTTTTAACTTGACGTTTCGCTGACTATCCTGTCAGCTTCTTCAGAAGATTTCTAAAGACTGCTGTTGTTGTCTTTTGCTGCTCGTTATATATCCTATTTTTGTTCCGCTTTGCTGATCCATAACCGTTCTGCTTTGCTGATCCATAACCGTTCCGTTCCGCTGAATCGCGTCGTTCGTTGTATGACGACTTCGTAGTGCTAACCTCCACGTGTTGCTGATCCTGTATCCATCTTCGCGATTGAAGTTGTTGGTGTTCTTCATTATTTCTATGGATTCGCGTATTATCCTCGGGTAGTAGTGGCTGGTCCTGGCTAATACCTTGACGTCGCTGTAGCTTATGCGGTGGTCTCCTTGTTGGTGCAGATGTTCTGCTACTGCAGATTTTTCAGTATGCCTAAGGCGTGCGTCTCTCTCGTGCTCTTTTACTCTGCACTGAATACTCCGTCCTGTTTGACCGATGTAGCTTTTTCCACATTGGCATTTCAGTTCGTATATGCCTTTTGCTCTTAGTTTTGGTAACACGTCCTTATTTGGAGGGAGTAGCTGGTCGATTTTGGTCACCGTGTTGAAACGTGTGGCGATGTTTTTCTCCCCTAGGGTCTTTTTCAGCCTGTCCGTGACTCCGGCTATGTATGGAAGGTACGCGTATCCTACTGGTTGTTGTTGGTCTTCGTCTTTTCTCTGCTCTCGTGGCTTCCTTATATCTCTTGTACTGTAGCCGTTTTTCTGCAGGGCGTTTTTGACGTGTTGTATTTCGTTATTCCTGTGATGTTTGTCGCTGATTTTTTTCCGCTCTTCTTAATAAAGTGTTGATGAGGGATCTTTTTCTGTTGAGGATGGTGGTGAGATGTTGCATGCAGGTACCGGTCTGTGTGGGTCTTCTTGCGGTATACACTGTGGCCTAGTTTGCTGCTGTCATTGCGCTCCACTAGGACATCTAGGAATGGTAAGGTGCCGTCTTCTTCGATTTCCATGGTGAAGTTAATGTTTGCGTGTTGTCTGTTGATGTGTTGCAGGAATTCCTCTAGAGTTTTTGGTCCGTGTGGCCATATGACAAAAGTGTCATCTACATATCTGTACCAGCATTTAGGTTTCATCCTGCTGGATTCGATGGCTTCTTGTTCGAACGCTTCCATAAAGATATTGGCGATTACAGGTGACAAAGGAGATCCCATTGCAGCGCCACTCGCCTGTTCGTAGAATTCTCCGTTCCACAGGAAGTAGGTCGAAGTAAGGCAGAGTCTCGCCAAATTAATCAGATCCGGTTGTAGTCCTTTTGGTATTAGTTGTTGCCTGATGATCTCTAGTGTTTCTTCCACTGGTACATTGGTGAAGAGTGATTCGACGTCGAAAGATACCAATAAATCTTCTTTTGTTATTTCGTGTTGTTGTAGTATCTCGATGAAATGTTCGGAGTTCTTCCTACACTCAACCAATATTCCTAATCTGTTAAAAATTTGATTAAGTTATAGAGACTGTGTATGGCGCTTTGATAAGTTTTGCTCTGGAGTTAAATCTCCTATTTACTTTAACTAAGCAAATAATTTTATACAACCTATTTGAAAGGTTCACAAAACTGTGTTAATATTTTACTATGTTGTATTTCCTGAACTTATTTGAAGAGACTTCGCTTAAACGAGACAGGCACCTCGAGAAATTGTAAACCTATTGTCGGTAATGAAAGATATTACATTTTATGGCAGCTCTAACCAAACAGACGTGTTACATCTAGCTGGTGTGATAACAACATAGAACTCGTACAACACATCTGCCTGTGCGTTGCTTGTTGACCATTGCGTAAGCCTAAACGTTACTGTTTGTCTAATTACTGGGCTATGTTTGCTGTGCTTAAACGTACGGAAGCAACGGTCCAGACGACGGAAAACATTAACGGATTTACATACATTAGGTTCAGTCTTTCCTGGTACGTCGGATTCTCGAGTTGAGGTTACATACACCTTATAAGTGTGACGAGTATTATCTTATCGCTATTTAATAGGTAAATAGTTCCAAAGCAAATTTTGTTGAGATAGTCCTTTAAATGTCCAACTGTTTACATGATCAACTAAAGATTCGGGTTGAATAAGATTATGCTGAGTACACACACGTGATTTGAATTTTGTTTGCATTAAGCATCTGCAAATATGCGTGTAAAACGATCAATAGTTCTAAGGTTCTAAGGTTCAAAGCTATCTGGCGATCAATTAATATAATGTGGTGCAAATTTAATGAATTGGAACCCAAGTCTATATTGACGACAGAATGTGAAAGGATAGCAAATATCTATTCAAAAACAGTTGATAATTATTCATAGTTTCCGATAAAATATAAGGTGAGTTAGAAATATTCTACTTCTTTTTTCTATTTCTTTTTTTTACGTATGGTGACGGTACATAAGTTTTTGAAGTCTGGTATAACCTTAGAAGTCTTTAGTGTGTAGGCTTCGTTACTACGAGAATGACGTCTTAATTTAACATTTGTTCTTGTTGGAGCAGTAAGAGTGCAGAAATCGGTGGAGTAGCTTGTTCACAGTGAACGTTTAAAAAAAAAGGAATTTCGCGAAAAGATTGAAATTTATCGTTAAGTTTTGACAATTTTTTATGACTCTAGTAAAGGCCACTACAGCAATAATGCCTCGAATCGTCTCATCCAATTATTAATAAGGAAGCACCATAAGAAAAGATTGTTTACAACTGGTGTGCAGAATTTCGTCGTGGTCGTGCGTCCGTCAATCATGAATTTCGTGAAGACCGACCAAAATCAATTGTTGTTCCATGGTGTGCAACATAACTGAAGAGGATCGGACCGCGAGATAGAAGCAGCCTCAAGCATATATCGAAGACTGCAGTACATTCGATTTTACGTGTGTATTTAAGTGTGAAAAAGATCTGTTAGCTTCCGCATAATTTGAACCAAGAACAAAAAACTCTCGTATCAATAGGTGTAAATAAGTGTTCAAAAAAGGGGGCCATTAAGGGTGAAAGTGATGGCTACAGTTTTCTGAGACGCGGAATTATGCTCAGAAAACTGCGTCTCCACGGCAATTGTTCGAGCATTAATCAACGAATTCAGCTTTAGGGAATTATACCTAATAGCATACCTCACAGTCCCGACTTCGCCTTCTGCGACTATCATCTTCTTCGAGAACTCAAAAAACTCTAGAGAGGACATCGCTTTTTATCGAATGATGAATTGGAAAGCGCCGTGGAGTCGTATTTTGCAGAAATACCAACAGATTTTTTTCCGCGTAATCAGAAAAACGTTGGGATAAGAGTGTTAGTGTTAATGGCGTTTACGTCGAAAAATAAAATTTTATTTATTCTCTGAGTGGTTGTTTTTATAGCTGCGTAGATAGCATATAAAATTCCCTTCGTAGTTACAAATGCAAATGGCAAAGAAAAGGATGATACGGAATTTCTAATACTATAAGTCATCATGCAGGATGATGTATTTCTCCATATTTGTGTTCTCTTGATGTAAATCCGATCAATTATTGGTTTTAGAGTTATTTCACGAAAAATTCAAGACATTCAACAAGGTAAACAAAAAAAAATATTAACAATAAGAAAAATAGAAACCATTAGCTATAAAGAGGCTATTTTTTTATATTATAATTAAACAAAAATCATTTACAACAATTACCTTATTAAAGACGTACCACCCACACACAAAATTGTTGGCACAAAATTTTTTTAAAAAGAAAACATTTTTTTTTAAACGCAGGTAAAATATAGGTATTAGTGGCATGCCAACTTCTAAATACGTAGCTTATAATTTCATGCTTGCAAAAATTCCGTAGTAAAAAGCGTTGGCTTACCAACTTATCGTCAAACTCAAATGTCACCTGCAGGCAGCCGGCAAACTATGTCAACAGTAATTAACGTTTCTCGGAGCAGTTTTGCATTTTAGATGTTTCTCAACTCGGGAAAAGAGGAGTTGAATGCGATAAATCCATTCGCATTCCGTTAACAATCTGCATAACAAAGGTCTTTACCTTTGGTCTCGAAAAATCATTATTGTTAAAGTCTTAGTAATTGTTCTAGCTTCCGCGAACTATCTTGAAGTTGAATTCTAATAACCAGCATTTCCTGAATCTTACGAATTTGCACTTGTACACCTTGTGAGAAGAAAATATGATTGTGTATTACGTGCAATGAATATGATGGATGTATCTACAAATAAGCATATTTATTTATCAAGAAAGTACCAGTAGTAAAGCTCGTGAAACTTAATTTAATGCTATGATGCTAAATCAAGTACTCAAGCACTGAAACGCTTTAGCAAAATTCCTTTTATCCAAATTAAACGAAAGGTCTTAAAAAAATCTTAAAGTTGATCGCAAAGCTGTTTATTCCGCAAACAATAGCCTCAAAAACTTCTAAGGAATCGTGTTTGTACAAATTATGAACAGATTACAAACGAAACGTATTGTGGCTGTGTTTGCTTCCCCGAAAAAGTTAAGCTTTCTCTACGTTTCGTCAGTTTTAATTCTAGATAAAATAGTACGCCTTTAGCGGCGCATGTGTTAATGCTTGTTTTCGCGCACTCTGTTGCTTGCATAATCTAAGGGACAGTTCGGAATCAAATGTCACGAAATGGTTCTTTCATTTTTGGAATCAAGTCATAGTCACATGGACTTAAATCCGGTGAATATGGCGTATGGAAAAATACTTCCCAACTCCGATGACTATTATTTGTCTTATTTGCCCTAGAGCGTTGTCCTGCAAAATGATGGAAACATTTTGCAAAAATTATGGTCGTTTTCTTCACAACGCTGGCCTCAAGCTATGTTACAAAAACATAGCTATTGCGCATTAATAGTGTGCTCTTGAGGTATAACATGTGTTAGGATCACCGTCGTACACAAAAATCCCCATAACTTTCACATTAGTGATAGTAAGATACACTTTTGTTTAATGTGATGACCTGGAATGACTCAAGCTTAGGTTGGTACGATCTCGCCCATGTCTCATCAACCGTAATGATGCGGTGTAAGAAAGAACATCCGTAATGCTCTAACAATAAGTGAGTTTCAGCGGTATCGTATTATGTCCATTGCTGCATTTCCTTTAAGTTATGAGAAACCCAGTAATATTAATTGTCTTTTTATTAACGTAATATATTGTATATGGCACAAAAATATTTTTGTACCCGGCAGACTGCGAGGGATTACTTAGTCTTAATTGAATATGTGTGCTGTCGGTGCCGGAAAAGCAGTTAAAACCAAATCACACCGCTATTCCTTACGCCCCACCGAGCACAAGCTATAAAACCGATTTTCGGTTTTCATTTTAATGCCTTCGTTCTCGATAGATAGGGTAAAACTATGCCATTATGTGACGCTTATCTTTACCTTGCGCAGCAAATGTAGGCGCCTTTAAAACACAAATTTACCTCAAAATACATATGTAATAAATGTACCCAATACATTATTATAGAATATGCCCTTATTTATCTTAATATTAATAATTAAGTGCTATTTTTATATCATAATTTACGGTCTTAATGTATTAATTATTTATATCACAACGTACGTAAGTGTAGCTTTGCCATCGAGGATGTTTACAATAATTCCAAGACCACAAGATCACATACAGCTCGAGTGGCATACACTATTTTTCTTACTATCTGCCCAAAATTTCAAAAAAATCAGCATTTTCTGTTATGTATTGAAGGCTACGCCATATTAACCATTAACCCCGTTTATGTCTTGCTCCGTTGTGCATAGACGCTAATAATTGGAGGAGTGTTTATGGTATCAGAAGGTACGATCATATATCGCATATTAATGCACGATCTAGGAGTCTAATACCACCACAGCTGTACAAAACTTCTCTATCACAACTCCATCCCTGCTTCATTTAAGGAAATAGCCCTAGCTAGGTTTAAAACATCTTTACGCCAGTATATTTACGAGAGCCAAGTGATTGGAATTTGTATCTAATAGATATTTATGCTTTTGCTTGTTTTGTTTTTATTTTTTACTATGTACTTTTTTTTTTTGTTTATCCATGTCACAGAATTTAAGCTATTTTAGGCATATAATACAAGGTACATTGATTGTTTGTACAAGGTTAACTGGAGGAATGGTTGGTGTGAAGCATTTATATGCCATCCGTACTCCATCGTTGTATGAGCGCTTCGTTGGTTGTTTGTGTTCCCCCGTCTTGGGACCTCTCGCGCAAGTTAAGCACAGTGTACCTATAGGTCCGGATTACTGCTTTATGTTTGTCTTATAAGAACCCCGTTGTTATTTTGCAATGCAGTCGTGCAATGTCCAGTACTGCTCTTCCTCCTAGCGATCTCTTCAAGTGAAAACGTTCGATGCTACCGTGCCCGGTGTTTTATAAACGTCTTCCTTGTTACTCTATTCAAATTATTATTATTATTACTATTATTATTATTATTAATCTTTCCCTGGGGACGTAAAATTCCATTACATCCCGCTGGCAAGATAAAAGGTAAATACACTCTCCGACAAAAACTTAGACGCGGTAAGATGTTTTACGAGTTTTAAGGGTTACAATATTTCTTTGCGAAACTAGCAAGATATCTAATTAAGTTTTTATTCATGAAAGTAAAATAAACTTAAAAATATCTCCTCCAGTAATATATGAACTAAATAATAAATTATTACTCCAATGTTTAAACAATTTCTGCGACAAAAATTTAGACGCTCTGTTGTAAATGTTGCAAAACAAAAATAAACAAATGAGTGATCAGTAATGCGTAGATCCTCCATTGTTCTTAATCACTTCCAATAGTCTGTTATTAATAGATTTATATAAATTTAACACATAATTTTGAGGGATATTCTGCCATTCGGTCACTATTGAAGTTTTCAGTTCCTGTACCGTGAAATATTGACGACCTCCGCGATAAACGCGACGTGCCAATTCACCCCGCATGTTTTCAATAATGTTTAAGTCTGGTGACTGTGCCAGCCAGTGTAAAGTTTTAATCTTTTTCTCTTTAAACCATTCAGTAATGGTTTTTGCTTTATGAATTGGCGCGTTATCTTGCTGAAAAACAAAATTGCGCCCGTACCATTGGTTACCCAAAACGTAGAAGATTCTCACGCAATAAGCCTTTATACGTCACAGATGTCATTTTGTTTGTGCAAAACACTATCCCACTTTCATCGCGAAATCCAATCGCTGCCCATATCATCACAGATCTACTCTCTAATTGTCTGGTCATTTTCACTTTTGGTTCCTTTCTCAGATCATGATAATAATGCGAGTACCCATTCGGCTCGTCCAAATTAAAACGTTTCTCATCGGAAAATATAACTTTTTCCCAATGTTTCTTCCAGGATACGTGTTCTTCAGCAAATCTCAAACTCGCTTCTTTGTATTTCGCCGAAAGTGGCGGTTTTCTCAAGATTTTCTTCCGTGATATTACCGGTGACGCCTTCAAAATCCTTTGAACATTACACACGTGAGTTTCTACTCCCGCCCGTTCTGCAATAACTCTCGCCGACGCAGAAGAATTGGATGCAATATCATGCGTTTATCCCGCTCACTTACAGCTTTCGGTCGCCCCTGGCCTTTTGGTTTGCCGTAATTTTCCGGATCTTTTAGGAAATTTCTAACGGAATGATCGCTTCTTCGTAACCGACGAGCAGTTTCCTTCTTAGTAACACCATCCTGGTGCCAGGCTAGAACTTTACCCCTTTCTATCAAGGATAATTGCTTTTTTCTACCCATATTGCAAACACTTTATAAAATATAATTTCTCGTGGTGAAGTGTGTACACTTTACCAGCACAACCGCTGCATATAAAGAGAAGTCTCAAATTAAAACATTTTTGCTTATATTAATGTAATAAATGCAGAGGGTCTAAATTTTCGTCGCATTTAAAATTCCTATTTTGATCTGGGAAAATCTCAATTACCCCTCATAAAGCAATAAATACCCAGAAATATCTATAAATGGACTATTTACATAACAAGTATTAATAACCCTCATTTACATTTTATATAATGTCTATAAACTTTGTTTCGTAAATAGAAACGATACCGCGTCTATGTTTTTGTCGGGTAGTATAACTCATATAAATCACACTTACGTCCCTCCAATCAAGGCAGTAATGATTACTATATATTGTTTATTATGCAATATTGACCATGCGTGAAAGCGTTAGCATTGACGACTTCTCACCTATATTGCAAGATATATTTATGGAATTAAAACATTTTATTTACATACATTAACCTATACCCTTTCTGCAATCTTTTGCTAGAATCTAGAAGCAGAATTACTTTGCAAAGTTAGCTACTAATAAAAAAAAAAACAGATTGGCCATATTTTCCACTAATTATAAGTTAAATATAACAAAATTATAATTCATTGCATAATTTACTTTTAAATCTACTTTTTCATCCTTATCTACTGCAAGTCATAGATTAGCTAAATCTAATTGTTTGTAAATGCTAATCTAAAACATAAATACGTACGTAAATAAAATAAAATCTTTGTCTAAAGAATTGATAATTAGCAACAAGATTAATTTTAACAAAATACACAATCAAACGCAAATAGAAAGGAAACGTCACGTTTTATGTAATAGAATGTACATGCGGTATATTAACAATAATTGAAACCAAGATTAGGTGTTAATAAACAAATATTTGTTGTTAATATTAGCTATATGTGGTATCCTTCTTTAAGTACACGCCACCTAACCCATGCTATCGAGAGCCCGGGTAGCTCAGTCGGTAGAGCATTGGACTTTTAATCCAAGGGTCCAGGGTTCAAGTCCCTGCTCGGGCGATACTTCTTTTTGCATTAAAGAAACCTTGCGAATTCGAAAATCGTATAAAAGCAAACAATACAATCTAAAAATAATTTAATTTTTTTACTCAGTTCTTATATTAGAAACCATTTTGTAGCGCATGTAAAAATAAAAATAGCAACCTAAAAATATTTTTACTAACGCCATAGACAACTTGCTTGAATTATCTTCAGTGTCTTAAACATCGTAAATAATATCGCTGCTCCATGTAAGAAATAACCATATATTATTACCCCGAATCCGTCTATAACGGGCAAGTCTTCAGAAATGAAAGATACATCGACTGCTTTAATGTTGAATACGAGAATCGCACGCGGCTGTATTTTTGCCTGTCCCGTTTCATAAATTCCGAGTTGACAGGACGCAGTTGCAAAAGTCGTATTTTTCTACCAGCCACATGTTCCAATCGCGCCGTATTTTACCGGCGACACTCTCAAAATACGTATATCAGGTTGTATGTTTCTACATGCCCAATGGTGTATTATATAAAAATGTGACAGAAATAATTTAACTTTTTCTGTTGTGTTAAATAAGCATAATCTATGCCGGTGCTGCCAAAATGGAAAGGAAAAATTTGGATGTGTTGTATACCGGGTGTCACAGATTTTCTTGCACAGCGTATGTGATGGTTATTTGAATAGATAGATTATTTTTTCAGATGGAATTCTAAGGTAGGAAATATGCTTCCAAGTGTATCTTGGTATATTAATACAGGGTGGCCACCTTTAGACGCATTTCCTACTTTAGGTTTTCGTTCCAAAAAGATAATCTTTTGTCTACTGAAATAACCATCATATTGGCCCAGTAACAAAATCTAGGACATCCGATATAGGCTGCACCAAGTTCAGCCACTATATTCAGGGCGCTATAAGGATCTCGCCTATTATAAAATATAGACTGTATGTTTAAATTTGCCAAAGTTGCTAATGATTTAAATTTAAATTATTATCAAGCATTACTGGTGTTAGATCGTAAAACTAAAAATTCCTGATTTTTATTTCAGCTTTATATTTTTTTATAAAATTGAAAGAATATTTTTTTATTGTTATCCTTATTATATAGAAACACTTCATTATACCCTCTACCACAAACACTTCACTTACACTGAACGACGTTTCGATAGCTAGGCCATCATCTTCAGCAGCAATACTGTCTATTTTCCTATTATTCCTATTACATAGTATTTAATTTCCGAACCCAATGCTAGAACTCAAAAGACAATTAAGTTTTTAGAGCAGCAAAAGGTCAAGCTAGATTGTCCTTCGAACAGTCCCAACAATTATTTACATTTTCTAGAATCAAGATTGGACTACATGGTCAACGGTACCGGAAGAAGCAGCCGATTCCTTTAAAATGGCAGGAAACTGAGACCAAAAATCAATCCAAAGAATAGCGTAAACCGGAAGAAAGGCCTCCACTTAAGGTGCGTGCACACAGTGATATTCATCTGTTTCCAGTTTTGAAAGAACCTTTACGGGGTGTTCGATTTGAGTGTTTAACTGACGTAAAACGTGTCATAAATAGGTGCACTGCGGAGACACCGAAAAAATTCTTTAAGGACAGCTTAAAAAAATTAATTTATCGTTGGGATAAATGTATTCAGTTAAATAGAGATTATGTAAAAAAACTACATTGTAATATTAATTAAAGTTGAGAAAATAAGAAAATTATAACTAAATTCCCAGAACTTTGGAAACATCCCTCGTATTTTCCGCGTTTCACAAGGATGTTGGAGTATATATTTTATTTTTTAAAAAACGTTGATTTATTTAGTTATTATTCATCAATTTCATATTTATTATTAGTTTGCTAAGAGTTTGTTGTTGCTTTTAGAGGTTATTTATTATTATACCTTTTTTCTGTTGTCCTTTCCAAGATTTGACTCTCATCTCTACGTGGTTCTTACTAGACAATAAATTATATTTTGTATAGCTTTTTTCAAATTTTATTCTACACTTGTAATAGGTATAAAGATATAATTTATTGTCCGAGAGGAGTTAGGTTACAATAGCCTCCTCTGTGTAAAAAGTCACGAGCCGGCACTGTCTCTAGTGTGCTATTTTTAATCTAGTCCAAGTTGAGAAAATGCTGTACTTTTTCAACCCTCAGAGCACATCCGACGGGTCATGATTTATCTTATCGAAAGGTCAGATTTCCAATAATTTTCCAATTTTGCGGATTTTTCCAATTCTCCTCCTTGATTGTTTTAGAGAAAATAGGGAAACCATTACTCCAGTATCACACGAACTTTACAATATCCCGCACACTAGATTTAACCTTAACAATCGTTAATACCCTTGCCTATACTTAATGAGCAATAACGGGAAGGAAGACATTTCGTGTAGGGATTAACTCGACATACACTCTGATTCCTACTTATGTTTAGCTTATTGGTATGTACGTATCCTCATGGAAATTGTATTTAATGGCCCTACGTTTCGGCTTCAAACTCCTGTTCGGTTTAATCGCCTGTACCGTTTCCAGTTACGACAGAGCGGGATTTTCGTTAGCCACCTATTCTGCGTCTTATTATCCCCTTCATGTTTAATTCAACACTCATCAATTAGATTCAATAGTATTCGTATCGAGTCTCGAATTGGAGAGAAGAATCGTGAAAAATTTCGATAATTAAATGGAGGAGGATTGGGAAATGATTGATGGTATACATTTAATTTGCGGAATTGCTCATGCAACAAGAATAATGGTTAGCTCTGACATAGAATGAAGATTTATCAAACAAAATTGTTTAAAATTAATAAAGAAAAAAGGATATATACGGGCTTATTATTGGAGATAGAGGCTGAAGATTTAAATTTGGCAAAGTTACTGAACTTTATGTTTGCTATAAACCGGAAGATACAATTAAAGCATAATATCGAAAACTTTTATCAATATTATACGTGGTTGAAATCAGACGCCCGAAAAGACCGATAAGAAAATTGATGATGTCCAGAAAAAACCGAAACATATTATAAACGTAATATAAAAATTTCGAATGCACCATTAGATAGAAGATTGAAAGTAACTTTGAGAACGTATTTTTACTTTTTCTCCACCAGACCAAATAAAGGAACTAGAAAAATTGTTTTTTTTTATTTCGAACATCATTTGTCACAGGTCCATTTTCGGGTTCATAACAAGCACTAAATTTGGCAACTTAGTTAAATTTAAACCTACCCTCTATTTCCAATACTAATCAGATCCCCATGCCGAGGGAAATTGATCAATTAAGCTCTCTATTTTTTCTAAGATTTTAAGATTTCATAGCACCAAAAAGCACATCTGTACATACAAGAAGACCATTGGAGAAGGTAAGATATACGTTCAGACAAGCTATACAGCTTCTTGAATAAGTTAAATAGGTTTAGATAGCATAATTTCTCAATTACACTGAGAGAGAAAATCAAATCAAAAAATGACTAACTCAACATTGTTTGTTAAATATGCTCAGCTCTCTACACCGCTTCAAGCAACAGCGTAGAATTGGTTAAATTTGTTAAAATGGATGTTCGACCAACCTACATTAAAATGTTGAAAATACGCGCCTAGAATTAAAAATTAACACATGTGCGTAAGAAAATAAGTATTTCTGAAAACTGAAAGTAAAATAGATACAAACGCTGATTGTACAAGTTTGAATGTGTGAAATAAAGGAGGACTTCTTTATGGAACTCTATTTGCCTCTGCTGTGTGAAGCGTACGTTGTGGTTGAAAATAATATGTTTTCGGTTTAATTTAACAAAAATAATCGGATTAAAGCTGGTAGGTTTTGCTAAAGTTGCGAGGAACGTTGGATAAACTTGCTAAAGAATTGAATTAACCCATTTTTAATTGAATGAACACATAAACGTGCAACATTTCGCGGTTTACTAGATGAACCAACTCCTTTCTCTCAGTGTACGAAGCTATATTCTTCCAATTCCTTTCTGACTAAATCATAAAAGACGCAAACAAAGTGATCCAATAATATAAACACGGCAAGACTTTGACATTCCAGAGAAGTATCTCCATAACAGCTAGAATTGGGCGTGAAAAGAATCTCCGGGTGCTGCGTTTGCTCTTAGTGGAGAATAAACGCAATCGTGTGGTCGACTCTGTGGCTGTTTTAACGCTTTTCCGTCGAAATCCCGACGAGTTTCTCCGTCCATATGTAACTCCGAATGAAACATGGGCACACTACTACATTCCGGAAACAAAGGAACAATCAAAACAGTGGGTTTTTGAAAGCGAACGGGCTCTCAAGAAGGCGAGGACGATGAAATCGGCCGGCAAGGTGATGGCCTCGGTTTTTTGGGATGCACGAGGAATCATCTACACCGATTACATGGAAAAAGGACAAACTATAATTGGAAAGTATTATGCGTCGTTATTAGACCGGTTGAGCGAAGAAATCAAGAAAGATTTGTAAAAGAAAAAGATCCTTTTCCATCAAGATGCACACCTGCGCAGTTTCGATAACCAAAATTATGAAATTAAAGTTCGAACTAACACAACATCCACAGTATTCACCTGATTTGCCCCTCAGTAACTTCTTTTTATTTAAAAATTTGAAAAAATGTCTCGGCGGACAACGGTTCACGTCGAACGGGGAAATCATTCCCCAAACAGATGCTTATTTTGAGGACCTTCCGAAATCCTACTTTTTGGAAGGCTTAAAAAAGCTAGAGAAACGCTTAGAAAAGTATATAGAGTTAAATGGAGATTTTGTTTAAAAATAAATGAAAATCTACAAAAACAAATTATAAAACATTTGAATGCCGTGATAAGCATATTTTGTTATTTTGTAATGGCGTCTTTTATATACACTGGTATTGTGATTAAATTTATCCGCCAATACATAAATATGTGTTGCCACCACATCAAATGCATTTTCCAAAACAAAAATCCCATACTTTCAAAATAATTTTTTATTATCTAATCGTGGTTTCACATTATGAATTTTGAACCACTTCCTCTGTATCGTTACGAGCACATATTGCGGTAACCCGCGATAATAGCCACAAAAATAACCATCGCCGTTCGGTATATTCTTCTCCTAATACTAGAAACCTATAAATAAAATATCTATCTACGTAGGCTTGTTGTTCCGAATAGCATCAGATACGGCATCTCCATTACGTCTTAAAATAAGCCGCGTCGCGGTCTACCCCCGCTTCTGCGAGAGCCGGCATTATCTTTCGCCTTTGATATTTGAACGGTTTCTCCGTACGCGTCGCTCTGAAGTTGCTCCGTTGTGGAACTTCGCGTCTAATTATTTACGACAACATATACTGTACATCATTAGACGCGATATCGAACTATAGGGACCGCGTTTATCTGCCCGAAGCCACCTACAGCCGCGCTCCATATAAATTATTTAACATCTAATTTCGAAGATATAGCGGTTGCCTGATAAATCTATAAATATGCGAGGTGGCACTTGCGACGCCGTTTCAAATCTTGTCATCGCTTTGATTACTACGTGCTTAACTTGTAGGGTACAGTCAGTTGCGTTTGTATCCGCGCATTCTTGAAGATACTACAATCTTTGCTTAACAATCTCGTCATCAAATGCAATGCAGACAGACTTTCGTTTCTTCGCCCAATTCGTATGTTTAAGGCTTAATTCATTAACATCACATTTAAATAAAAACTATGATTCAAATAAATTAAGGCGATGGCTCTCTCTGGAATAACAATTTGATATTAATTTCATTTAACTTTCGTTATTCTAAAAATAACATGATGCATGCCATGCGAGGACCTCTATGATATTCTATAACCTTTGATGCAACGGAGGTTGTAAGGAAATTTTCCATTAAAATTGAAGATATAAGATATGAAGCAAATGGAAAGAAGACAAGTTATTTATCCGTTCCACCATGATCGTCGCTGTAAGGAAATAGGAAATCTCCTAACACTTCTGCAACGGGAAGAGGGAGAACCGGAGGGTATAAAAGAGGCTGAAGACATTGAGAAGATGTTGTAAATTTGTAGCAAATCTGTCTAATTTAATGACGAAATTCCTTCGCTGAAGATGTACGGATATAGTTTGAAACGCCTGTACAAGTAAATATATGGAACCGTGCTACCGAGATCTTGAACACAAATCTAATATAAATCATTTCACGACATAGAAACGATATCTTGTGACGTTAACGTGTCTACTTAATATGTATTTCGTATTACGTTCACCTTCGTACTTTGATTTATTATCTTTATAATGTGTTCATTGATCAGTTCGTCAAGCTCAAGTTACACCGTTCTTTCCTCATAGGATCTAACAGCATAATAAATGACTTTTACTAGCACGAGATATCTGTCTTATAATTAAACGTAAGACATTACTTCTGAAAATGAAAGATATATAGTTTTAAGGGAGTAATGTTCTTCTTAGATCTCCCAATTTTCATTTCGTGTATATCTTTCAAATAGGTAATAATAAAATAAAGATGCTTATCCAAAAAGTTCGAATTTATGACATAAAAAGGCAAACAATCTGAGATGTAATTAGGAAACGAGAGAAAAATAATTTCTTAAAAAAAAAATTGTATGTAGGATGTATAGATTTAAAAATTCCAATCAAATTATTACATTCAAACAACGCCCACTCCAAATACTACAAAAGTCATTGAACTGTAACACTCCGAAAATTTATTTTGCGATATGGAAAACGAATAAAGCGATAATAAAAAAAGTTTATGGGAATTGGAAAATTGAGGGCGTGGAAAAAATTAATTTTTCCCGATCTAAAATGGCAATCGGAATATGCATCATAATTAATGCAAGCTACACTTGCCTTCAACCAGAAAATTTATATGTACGGCTTCCGACGAAACAGCGGATTCATTTTTCTCCCCCGAGGAAATGAAATTAGGCATTATTTATTCAGATCTTTAAAGAGTAATTAATATCCTTGCACTGGAAGCAGGCGGTTAAAATGATGAATAAACGATGGATCAGAGTATACGGAGTTCGCTTTTTTTTTATTGTTTTGGACGTGGGAGTAGTAATTGTATAACTTTTAAAGAGCCCAATTTAGCAGTAGTATTAAAAAATTGTTGTTGACCTTTAATTATAAATATTTATCCTTCAAAATTGACGGTGTATGTCCGGAAAATAGTACAAATTACGATTCGCCGCTGGAAAAGATGCAGTTACTTAAATATCGCTGCGATATTGCAAGAACGAAGTTTATCTGGAAGGTCGCGCATGGCTACGTAGATTCTCCTAATTGACTTTCCTCTATTAATTTCCTTGTGCCTCGCATTTTCTCCCGTCCTCTTCCTTCATTGCCTTTTCCTAGTATCAACCTTACCCAAAGTTCTCCATTAGTAACGATGTGCCGTAATGCAGATGTATTTCATATTGATATTTTTTTTAATTCGTTTAGTTTAAGTTCTTTTCTCATTCGTTTTTTTTTTTTTCATTTAATCTAGTGTACGTATATCTAAATTATATTGTCCTGTAATTGGGTATATCGATCGATAATAAATGATATTATTGTTGTTATTATTATCTTTATTATTATATTTAACGGAATTTTATGCCACGAGTCTTTTGCCTATGTTTTGAGTTTTCTGATGTTTTCGTAATAACCTATACAAGGTTTGCAATTGATTCAAGTCCGGCAATTGGCAAACTAAGAATCATTACATTTTCCTGTTCAAATCGGGAAGTGTGAATTTCATCATTATCTTGCCGTCCTTTTTACTGTAATGGACCGTCGTATCTTTAACTACACTAAAACTAACGGGTGGAAGACAGAACAGCAAACAAGGGATACAAAAAGGAAATAGAGTACGCGAAAAAAGAAAATAGAAAATTCTAAGAATAAACAAAAAAAAAAACAATATGGCAAATGAACAACAGCGAAAGGTTATCGAAGAATAAAACTAAAGACTTAAAAGAGAGCTCTTTGCAACTAGTGACTTATACTCGAATATAGTGCATTGCAGAACAGAGTCTTTCGTATATAGATTGCTTTCTAAACTGAAATCGCATTGATCTGGTGAAATTGCTTTCTCGGGACTACGTTATTTGATATCTCGATCTAAACGTGAGAGCTTAGAAAATCCATTTGCTAGCGAAGTAACAAATATTCTAGCCTGGAAACCAGTCCGAAAAGCTTCCCAAATCGCTGGATCTTTGCGAAAATCTACTGCCTTTGTCTCAGTAACAAATAATTCACTTCTAATTGAATTTGCCTAGCCGATTGTGAGGACGCCATGCGATATATTAAGCACTTGAAAGCTTTCTATTACTCCCTTTATAGTTCCGTTATCCGCATGATTAGGTACAGTGTGGACAATACTATGTGGCTTGTTTTTATTTGCACTTGTTATATGTGAAGACTTCATTTCTTTTTTCAGTTTTTTTTTTAACATTAAAAATTTTGACGTGGCATTTTCAATATTGGCTTAAATTAAACATACCGAACAATGCATAATACGCAACGTATGTATAATTGTTGTATTTTATGAAATTTGTATCTTATTTATTCAATTGACAGGAGTATCCGTCGCTTCCGTTTCTATTATTATAGAAAACTTGAAAGACTTCACCTAAAAGAAGTATGCGACAAATATGCAAAAACTGGCTACGAATGTGCTACTCACATATTTAGGAAAGAAGATCTTACTGTTACAAGATAGGGAATTTTAAGGGAAAACTCGAAAATACAAAAAAATTTGAACAAAAAACAAAATTTGAGTATTCAGTATGAATTTCCACTTTTAAAGAAGATGAGAATTTAAATACTCACTATTATTGTTGCACAAGGAGCAGACTTTGCCAAAGAAACGAAAGATAATTGTACTGAAAAAGCTGGTCTCGAGTACTCCTTAACTTTTTCTACAGGATTTGAACGCATTTGAGATAGCGAGCATGTAGTGGCAATTAACTACATTGGAAGGCTCATAATGTTAGGAATTTTCACTACCACCAGATGGACCCTTATACTCGATAGGAGGACAATGTGAAACGCCAAGAAGAGATGTGGAGGTGGCGAAGATGACTTATAACCTAGTAGACGTTTCGTTGTAACATTACAATACAATTAGCACAATATACGAAGTAAGGTACGCGTTTATTTAAATAAAAAAATCGTCCCTATATATAGCATCAGATGAATTCTACGCGAAATTGAAAATTTGAACTTCTCTCCCCTTGAGGACTTTCCAGCGCAATACAAAGGCTTGAGTTACATGTTTTTGGGGAAAGTCGGATTGGGAGAATCGATTCCCAGCACCCTTATTTACCTATCTCGTTTATTTTGCGGATTACACCCCGAAAAATCTAAAAATAGAGATCAAAGTTTCCCAACATTCTAAAACTTATAGCTCGCTTACCGTAAGAGACAGAAAATCGGGGTAACTTTGAGTGGATCCGGCCTATCGAAATCTATAAATGAGGTTGTTAGTTGGAGATATATAGGAAAACTAAGAAAACGATGAAAAAAATTTCTAAGGAAGGAAGGAAGGAAAGTAAATTTGACGATTTCAAAAATGTTTTAAAATATTTATTTTGATGATAGTTCCTTATGCTGTTTGACATGCTGATTACAGGGACCATTTTGCGGTGTATCTTCAATGGTTTTTGAGAAATTTGAGTTTGAATATCATTATTTTGTAAGAGACTCCAGTGCAATGTTTAAAATATTGTATGGTGGACGGTTCGTCTAATAAATATTATTATTATTATTGAGAAGTAGAATAAAATTCTGAAAAACCAGATATGCGGTCTGTATTTGGATGGCTTTATTAAAACTCAATTTTCTTAATATTCAGGAGTTACTGAAAATACACAAAAAACTCGAAAGATGACTTAACAACTTACAAATAAGAGTTAATCGTGGTACACCCTTCACTTATGGTGAATGTGTCAAGATATGCTAGAGGAAATGGTCTAATCTTAACATCAGTTTGGCGATAAAATTAAACAAAAGAACTTTCTTGTTAATATGCAGAAAAGATGGTACTATGCCTAAACATCTTGGGGAACACTTGGGAAACCTTCTCACCACAGACAACAGAATGTTGGCGGAAAAAATTGATCGTTTCATACACAGGTTGTGGAGTAGAACGCTAAGCTTAGAAATTAAAATAACATTAGAAAAATTAAAAGTAACATAAATTAAATTAAGGCACATTTAAAAACCATTTTGCCAATTTAGATTATCAAAGAATACGTTGCAATTCAAAGAAACCTTTCACAAAGTAAATAATGTCCATATTGTCGAATTCGATAGATCGAAAGACTGCTTACCTAACAAAATTTTATTTTTTAATACCTCCAAACGATCCAAAAATGTAACCGTTACCGTTATCCAACCGAATATATCTGACTTTCTATCTTTAAGTTTAAAGTTTGAGGTCTCCGTTGTTAAAGAAAGTTTAGATGTTGGTTACTTTCTGGCTGGTATTGAAAATATAATTTGACGAGGGTACGAGTTTTATGTCACATTCAGATACTGTCAAACAGTATTCAGTAGAACTAAAACTTTCTTAAAATCTGACCCTAACTTGCTTGTTTAACAGCTGATAAAGGTGGTTATACAGATGCTACGAAACTTCCATTTGTCTTTGATTTTAACAGTGTTGGTATTATGAAAATTCAAAACAATGACAAAGGTCGCCTTTTTTTGGAAATGTTTCACATTAATCTTGCAGTTAAGTAGTGTTTATTATAACATTTTGAAATAACATAAATTATTAATTTTCATAACCAAACCTGTTCATCACTTAAATGAAACTACTGACGACATACTGTGTTTAAATAATTAAATAGCTTGTAAACCAGACCTTCCCTAAAGTAAAAATAAACATTTTGAAAAAACGTTCGTTTTCAATATTCTATTTGTATTATTTAAAGAAAAAAACTGCTACTTAAATTAAAATAAAAAATATTTATGTTAGAATAAACTCCTATTCCTCCTTTCCAACTATTTTGCCTGTAATAATAAATTTCTGCTCAATATACTATAAACAATGGACGACACAGTCTTCATTGCTTTTTTTACATAAACACAAAGCGAAAAAACGGGTCGCTTTCAGCATGGTGTGGGAGACGTATTATACATAAATAATGTGGAAGATATAAATACAAAAATAGGTATTAAGTCATTTGGAACAAGAAAGTATACGCCTCTGACAGATCAGACACTTCCACTGACGTCTTGTACGTAAAAATATTTACTTTAACGCATTTGAGGCAAGAAAAAATAACGTTCTTAAAAGAAAGTATTGACAAGTAAACCAGCTATTGAAAATTGTATGCCCCCGATAAATAAGCAAAGACGGATTAAAAATATTTTTAATAATACAGCGTTGTACTTTTTATAAATTAATGATTAATTGTTGTTCTTCTTGCTCCGAGCAGTAATTCTAACTTTATCCTTCAAAGCTTGTGCAAATATTTAACATGTTAGCGCTGATGAAAGAGAATGGAAGCGAAAGACAGCTTTGTCTAGCCTTTTGATGATCGATTTTATAAAAGTAGTTTGATTGGTGTTATTAAAATCGCACGAAGGAAACGTTTAACTTTCGAGCTTCAAATAAACGCGGTTAACTCGATCGATTACTCATTAAAATTATTTTTATTAACTTCCCTATATGAATAAAATAAAATTATATTCTACGATGCGCTTTCTTTTATGAGCTGAATTATTTGGAATTATTATTTGGAGTTTTTTAGCTCAAATTGGTTTTTATATTAAATGCAGGTGCCTTTCACTTGAGCTACTCATTAATGTACAACTTGAGCGCCTCAGGCATGGATCCTCATTATCAACCGTATGACCGAATAATGTAAAAAAAGCTCCAATTCTAACATGCCTGTTCTTCGCTATTCTCGAGAAAGAATATTTATTTACAAGTATCTGCTTTTTCTCTCTATATACCCTTTGGGGCGTAAAATTAAGGAAATTATTATTAGCTTTTTTGACACAAGAGTCTTAAATACTGCTTTCTACCGTACCTCCAAATTGTAATTGTAACATATTCCTGTTGTAACCACTTTTTTACCAAAATGAATTTAGAAACCGTTGCAGATATAGGCAAAATGGTTGTAATCCCCGTAATCAGCAGGTCAAACGGCATAAGGGACCATCATCAAAATAAATATTTTAAAATATTTTTAAAATCGTCAAATCGTCCGAATTTCCAAATAATTCCCTTATAATTTTTTTTCATTTTGAATCCAACCCCGATTTTCTATCTCTTACGCTAAGCGAGCTATAAGTTTTAGAATGTTGGCCCTATCTTTAGCTTTTTCGGGGCGTAATTCGAGAAAAAAACGAGATAGGTAAATGAGGGTGGCCGGAATCGGTTCTCCGAGTTTACTCAAAAACATGTAACTGAAGCCTTCGTACTGCGCTGAAAAGTCTTCAAGGGGATTTAGAATAAATTCAAATTTTGCTTTTATCTTGGAATTTATTAAAAATTATCCAAAATTATCAATTTCTTTAACTTAAATAAACGGGTGCTTTAAAAAAGACATGCAATTTTATAAATTCCCGGTCTTTTCTTCAGGACCGGTTTACCTTTTGGATTGCCAAAGAAGATTTTTGAATGTATTTCGCGAAGTGAAACGTATGCTCATATACTAACCTCTAAGCAGGGATTGCCCATTGCCGTAACCTCTAATTGTTCATTCCTCTACTTCGAAACGATTTTGATCCATGCAAAGTGAAGTTAATGTTTCGTATACTGCAATTTTGACATCATAAATTTGATAAAATAAATCATTGCCAAGGTTCAAAGATTCGAAAGAACTGAGCTTTTTCTTACACTTTAACGTTCACCCTAAATTGTTGAACAAATTTAGCAGACGAAATCAATTTCAATAAATCGTAACATTACTTGTAATGTTATTATTGGCGTTAAAACTTGGAACGGATTTGATTTGTAGTTTTGTGAAATAATATGTTCCCAGTCAACGCTTCTGCATTTAATAGCACAATACATTGGAAACAATTACAAAAAGGTATTTTTACGCTCGAATGAGCACATGTGGTTGCGAAATGTTTATAAACGTTACATTTTATACGATTACTTGGAGATAGCTGCAGTACAGTAAGTCGTTCACACCGGAAAAAGGCTTTGATGGGTGCATTGCTGATTAAATAATATACTAAATGTTCAAGTTTGTCGATACGCTAATGCTTTGTTAATAGGAGACTTTTTAGGTTCAGACTATGAAAAGTATAAAACTTCTTCGTTGTGTGTGAGGATATCTCTTTTTTATCAGATTATTCTTTTGTAGTTCCCACTATTACTTCCAAGTTTACCTTGCCACTAAACTCTATTCAAATGCGCATATATCTAGTCAGGAAACGGATATTTATACGTAGCGATAACTTTTGGTTATTGATATCTACAGCTTATATTTACTATTGTATTCTGTTGTTATTGTTTATCCTTGTATAACAATCTATGTACGTTCTCTCCTCAAAGCCAAATCATTTCACATAGCTTACACGAAAGATTAAGGTTTCATAAATATTTGTTATGCACATACTTCGTCGGAGTAATCACTTAAAGCACATTCACTTTAAAATATCAAGTTAACGTATCAACAAAGTTCCCCATTGTAAAGAATACATGTTTTTTTGGCCCCCTCCAATTCGTTGATAAAATGTAAATCGATTCATGTTAAAACTTTAAATATAAAAATTGACGAATAAGTTGACAAGTGCAAAACTAGTTTAATTCGTTACTTATATATTATATGTACAATGGGAGACATTTTAAATGAGAATTTGTTGTAAGAATTGCCAACGTATTTAAATAATATATTAAAAAATTGAAAAGAAAAAATATTAGAGGGTACCACAAGTAAGACAATAATTTTTATTTTTTGTCAATTGTGGGTTTTATTTTCCGCATTAAAAGATTGCTTTAATTTTTTTACAGATTTTATTCACAATTTAAAAATATTTTCTTTGTATTTTTCATGTTTATTTTATGAAATCTTTATTAATTTGAATCTTTTAGTAAAGTTACTTATACTGTAATACTTTTTTTTTATGTTTTTTATGTATATTGATTGTTTTCTAATTACAAGATTATTATAAAGTACTCCCGGCAAGCGAAAATTCTCATGTAAAATGTCTTCCATCGTACAATTTTGTATTTTCTCCTCCATCCTTTCCACCAACATTCACAGCTTGTCTACTTTTTAATCTCCAAACAATTTTTAACTTGAGTTTATAGGTCTTGGGAAAAGTTAAAAATTGTTTGAAAATTACATTTAAAGTTGGAGGTAACGAAAAAAAATTAAAACTTCGTTGGAACAACCCTTGCAATATTGAAAATCTCTCGGAAGCCACCAGCTCCCTAAGATAAAAAGAGAAGAACTTACCCGTCCGCTGTTGTCCGTCGCGTTCAGATCAGTATCGGTGATGCCGACCAGTTGTGCTCGCCGCAGCACATCCCGAAGAAGTCCATCCTCCCCATCCCTGGCCGCGCGGAGCAGAAGCTGGCCACCGGGCGACGTCGGCGCCGCGTGGGCCGCCGTGTTTGCGGTCGGTGACAGTGTGCCACGCACGTACTTTCCGGTGGGATGGATCCGCGTCCTCACCGCCGGCGAAGCGGTCACCGGAACGAAGACACCGGCAGTATCGGCGAGGTCCTGCTCTTCCTGCTCGAGTCGCAGCCGATGGTAGTGCTGCTGGTGGTAGTGATGGTTGTAGTAGTGTTGGGTGTCCGTTACGCTGTCGCGCCGATGTACAACGGTCACCCGATTGTAACGGACCGAACTTTCGACGGCTGAAGAAGCGCTCCGACGATGACCGGCGCTACCGTTCTGGATGACGACGATGTTATTGTTGTTGTTTTGGTAGTGGTGGTGGTGGTGGTGGTAGTTGCCGTGTTTGGCGGTATTCGAGCGCAAACTGATAGGAGAACTAGCGCGCGTTTTCAGAAGGCCGCCGTCTCCCGCCGTCCGTTTAACTGTGGGATTGGCCGTTGTCGTCGCGGTGATCGTCGGAACGATACGCTCGGCGTCGCTCCTATTCGTATCGCCATCTGACGACGGTAGGGTGAAGCGTACGCGCCGTGTCTGGAAAGATTCCAATAAGCAGAGGTTAATTTCGTTTTGCGCGTCGTAAACATAGAGGGATCTTGTGCAAATTCAATACGAAAGTTACACAAACATATTCAAAAAAATTAATTTATTTAGATTTAATTTCGTTAGATCATTATATCGGTCTTTAATTGGTGATAATGAAATAAAAGGTTAATTAGCAAAACAAATGAACGTGTAAATATTCTTCTTTTTTATACTGGGTTGTTGTCCACGATTGGACGGATTTGACTTTTTCAAAAATGTTTCAAAATATTTATTTCGATGATGGTTCGTTATACAGTTTGACCTGCTAATTACAGGGATTACGACCATCTTGCAGTATCTTCAAACGTAGTTATAAAGCAGGAACCGCATGGAATTACAATTATGTTTTTAACGTGTATCGTTAATAAAGAATTATTATTATTATTTGATATTTCGAACGGTCGAAGGACGACATCGATATTACGAGAATTTTTGCAGAAGCTGACAACACCATTGGCCAGGCATAAAACTGATCACTAGATCACCATCACAACCTAGGAGAACACTTCGTACGTTAATAAGTGAAACAAGCTGCCTGAAGACAACAATCCAAATTTTTAACAAATGATACTTTAAACATTACAACACAGAATAGTACCGCTGTACTACGTTATTCTCGTTTGTTAATTCTGAATATGCCAAAATTTCTCGTTCCAAATTTGAATACCTATCATTAGCATGCGCCCAAAAAAAACATTTCACCGTATACAATTGATCACAAGCTATTAATTTCCGAAAGCAGCTCTGTAGTTTCTAAATAATAATAGCAATAGAATTATCGCCTCCAAACATATAGGCGGACAACTGCAACAATGTGTAAAATAGCAAAAGGCGCAAGTAAGAATTTGCTACACAATTCATAAGCAATACTACGAGCTTGGCTTTGATCCAAATGGCAATGACAGCCTACCTGTAAAGCATCGCTAAATATTTCGGTACGCAGCATATACGGTAATAAGCAAGCGATTTCGTTCATTAGATGAGATCAAACGGATACGCGATAAAATATATTCGGAGATCTAATTATAATGCGTTGGTTGGATTTGTCTTATGTTTATACACGGCTAACGTGCCTAGTTTATGCGAGTAACCTTTGTTATTATTCACGGTGATGATTGTCCGATTGAACTTTTACAATTTGTTACGAAGCGTTTATTAGTACTTGCAGTTGTTGAATGCTAATAAACATCTGTTGCTTTCTTTAAATGAAGAGTAAGACAAATTGGTTCCTTTCAATTTTATTTAATGGAATTTTCTTCCAAGTACTTAAACATTAAATGGAGACAGGATTAGAG
>LR736865.1:6416810-6435749 GCA_902654985.2 Oryctes borbonicus
TTCTTCTAACTTTCAACATGAAAATTGTCTCCGCTAGGAATTATATTCCACTATCCACTATCACGTAATCATCGCTTTCTTTACTTTTGAATCTTTTATTTATTGTTCTCATGTTCTAACCTTTTTTGTAATTTTGCTTATTCCATTGATCTGGATTTTTTTAGAGCTATTTTAACCAGCATTTGATTTGATACAATTACCTATTTTTCTGCTATTGCTATAAACCGTCAGCATGGACGGCGAAACTCGGAAGAAGTTAACAGCAGTAACAGTTATACCGGCCGTGAAAGCCTAAGTAAATCGCTCTTACAAAAAAAAAAGCAAAAAATGTCCTATTCATCACGCATCTAAAATGGATAAAATGTCATCTAACTTTCTATATATCCAAGTTAGTTATGACTATTACGAAACAATCCAGCATTGATGAGAAATATATATCTCACTTAGCTTCCAACTATAAACAATGCCGGCCCGTTTAAATAATGCGAATAATGATTAATTAAACTTAAAAGAGGTGTACAAATGAAGATCTTAAATCTCGCAGACTCTGTTTAATATGACCTAAGCTTGAGACTGGTTTCGAGCTAATCGCTCACCCTCAGGCCAGAGTTCTGCACATAATAAAAACTTGTTAAATTGTTAAAACTGTCGTTCTTCTAAGCTTGTCACAGTTTTGCAATTTAGCAGTTTGTCAAACTTTTACTGTGTGCAGGACTCTCGCCTGACGATGACCAATTAGCTTGAAACTTCATTCAAATCACTGACTCAGAGCTATCACCCAAGTTCGTTTATTTAAATTTGTTTATTATTTATGGAGAATGCAATAAAGTAATATCGAAAAGATACAATTCCTTTACTGATGGGTATCCACAAAAACAGAAGCCATCAAACACAATTAAACGAATAATACAGAATTTGAAAAATTTCGGATCGGTGAAGGCCAAACAACATTTTATGAACGAATGAAGCCAAATTTATAAAAAAGGGTACAGGCACAATTCTCATTGCTGAAGCAATTTGAATCCTTGCGTATTTAGGACACAAAACTTCCAAAAGAGTTCGATTGTTTCCTAACCGTCCTAGCTACCTTGGATATCTTCAAAGCTGGATGACATTTTTTAACACTACATAAGCTACATTGTCGTTGGCGGGAATTCTTTTTTTCGGAAGAAAATTGCATCGCTTCTTGTTCTTTTGTAAGAACAATTTAATAAGAAAGAGAAAAATAGTATTTAAAACAAATTAAATTCCGACACTTTCTATTTGAAAGTCAATATTATATCTTGATAAAGATGGAAACATCGAAACTAAATTTAAATTTACATGTTTCTGGGGTGGTAGGCCGTGGTCTTCCATCTGTAGCGGTCCACGTTTCGCCAAACGCTGCAATTGACATCTTCAGAACGATGTTGAGTTTTCAATAGTCGTCTGACTAATGGTGCTCGAACTGTTGAATACTCAACATTGTCCTGAAGATGCCAACCCCACCGTTTGGCCAAATGCCGACCTCTACAGATCGAAGACCACGATCTACCAGCCCAGAAACACGTTCAGAATATTCTTATCTAAAGCAGAAACAGTTTTATTTACGTAAACGTGCACCAAAAGCGTACCTTACACTTACAATAGTAAATTTCGAAACAATATTGAAGGCTTCCACTGCAGCACTTAGCCTTTTCTAGATTTATAAATTCTTTAAGACACAACATATCCATTTATAGTCATACGATCAAAGGCAAGATGTTCTCACACATCTTTTTCACGCTTTATGTCACTTATTTAGATACTTACTGGTCTAGTAGGTTTGCAAGATACGACTTCCTCTCTATATACAGTTTTGTTTTTCTTGCTATTAGCCCGTGGCAAGGTCTCGCTCCGGAAATGATTAGACACCCGCAAGGGCCCTGAAACTGCACTTTTCGCTCCTAACGAACCGTATCTGAGAGACGGTAGTTCCGGAATGCGACGACTCATAAGTCTTGCCGGTGATGGAACAATGATCTGGAAACAAAATTAACATTGAAATTTGTTTAAATTATATTTAGAGCTTCTAAAGTGGGTATTCTTGTTGTAAATGATATCATTCATCATTTGCCTTTTGTACTTTGTAATTGATATTTTACGCTACGTCAGCCGTTAATGAGTTACGCGTCGTCGCAAATGGGTCGTCAAACTTCTCAAATATGATACTTATTTCTAATTATACACCCGGGCAACCTGGATAAAGCGCGAGTTCGGCATAACGTCATTAATTTAACTTTGTGACAAAGGAAGGTCGTACGGCAAAATTTAATAAATCAAAACTCGTTTCATCGTGCTGTCAACTATAACGCTGCATTACATACATGATGAGCAGTTGAGAAATTATTAACCTACTTATCGCAAAAGTAATCGATTATCTTCGAGGTGTACATTGTGGAAGTCTTGTTCTTTATTCACGGCTGCGATAGAAGAACAAGGAAAACGTAGTGTCGCTAAGGAATTTTATGTTTTTATTTAAAACCTTCACCATAAATGGTGGCGTGTCCCAAAAAGATGGGGTTACAGCAAGATTTGTATTTTCCTTTAAAATACTCAGCGCCCTTTTTTTATGTATGTTGTATCTTTGCTTCACTTAGCCTCAAAGCATCGCAGATTTATCTCTCTTTCTGATAATCCTAGCCTGAGTAATTTCTTGTTCGCCTCAGATACAACATTAAGCGTTACAGTACATAAGCTTTGTGTCTGTTGGATCCCCAGAATTTCACTCCAGTTCTTTTTCATGGTGCCGATCTACACTAAATCGTTTTGACAACGGATCGTCTCATTTGGTGTATTATCCAAGAGAACCACCACCACAACCTGCATTTTGCTAGTTAGTGAAATTAAAGCCTAAACTCGTAAATTTTGAATAAAGAAAATTATTTTAATAGGCTTTACCAGCCTTTTCCTTTCCTAATTTATGGAGTTTGTTTGCGTTTTACTCAATTACTTCTGCTTAATCATATTTTTCAAACAATACGTTTTCATCCAGTTTAAATTGTTTGAATTACTAAAGACGGAGATTGCGATGTTTTATAAAATTATTGGGCTTATATTAAAAACATGGAAACAAAATTCACTTAATTCGCGGATATCCACCTACTTTTTTTTCATCCACAAATTAACCCGAAATCTAAATACAATGCTTCTTTTATTTATTGAAAGGGGTGATTCATGGTGTACAAGTTTGTTTATAATAAAGGAAAAGATTGCCTATTATTACGAGTAACTTCTACACACAACGTGTTAAAATCGATTACATACAAGCATATAATAAAGAAGAAACACACTCCCTCATGCAAAAAAAAAGAAAATCATTCCGTCGACAAAAGCTCGAATAGGAAATTAAAATTAGAAAACTCGACTTTCGCCTTAGCCAGCGTGAAAAGTTCGAAATTGCCGACTTTCGACTGTTCAACGAAGTGGCGCTAGATTTACGCCGACGTTTAATGTTGTACCAGGCGCAACTTAAAGCCGGCTATTACAAGAGCTTTCCGTGCTACGGATTGATTGTTTATCCGCGTCCTACACCTGTAAATATCTTAATACTACGTTAGCGTTAGCGTTATTACGGATAGGATCGCATTTGCGGTGAGAACACAGTCGTAAAAATCTGCTTTTCGGGGAGAAGTTATGCTTGGGAGGATAATTTATGGTTTACGTTAGTCGACGCATTAATATGCCTTACATCACGTAATAAAGTAAAGTGCCGTTTTAAATTTATGCATTTTGACGTATTACTAATGCTAGGATGGCATACTTAATGAAATGGCGATTAAATTTAATAGTTGTAATATTTTACAGTACTTTAATTTTTGTTGTAAATAAAATTTTAACAAATTCAGTTTGGACCAACAATATTGATGAGGACCATTCGTGTCCTCGAAACGGTCCGGATTAATTATTATATTATTGTATCATTAATTAAACTTGTGTAGTGCGAGGGTTGCCGATACTTTGTATATGTTGTTTATGGACCAACAAGTCATTCAAGATTCCGCACCAAACGTTGTTGATTCTCAAATACGAATCTCACTTTTTCAAAAATTTTAAAGACATTTGATACATAATTGCGTTCAGAAAAAAATTGCAAAGACCAATTTAAAATGTTCGAGTTAGCATAATTTGCAAAAATTTGCAAAATAAATTGGTTTTATTAATTGCAAAAAAAAAGTATTTAAATTACCAAGAAAGTTAATTCAAAGTGCATCTCAGTATCTTGATTAACGTAAAACTTTAGCTAGAAATAATCACCAGGGCGAGGCAGGTGGAATTTTTGGCAAACTGCATTTGTCTTTTACTTGAAGAAACATTTGAGTATTCAGATTTTCAAACAAAACAAAACATTTTTCAAATGTTCAAGAAGATGTAAACGATTTTTTGAAAAGATAAGACGATTATTCCCAACATCTACTTTAAACCTTTCTAATGTGTTACATCAGGACCTTTTATGTTTTTACTTTTTACGGCTCCGCTTTCACCCTTCACCAACCATTATGAACCTTAAATGAAGATCTGGTGACAATTTCTAATTATAATGAACTCATTTATTAACAATTTATTACGCTTCTCGGCCTCTTTTTGTTCAGAAAGCATAGAAAAGTAACGCTACCTAAGTATTAATAACAACCCTAGTAAACCTTGCGGATCGACAGGAACATTTTTTATTCTTCTCAGAAAACCAACCACAGAATTTTTTATTCACTTTTCAAATGAAAACAAAGTTTCAATAGAGTCAATTCTCTCCTTCCAGCACGACGTAAGCCAATCGACTTCAACATTGACCTATTTAAATAAACACATTGTACGGTCGTGCATGTATGTTTTCCTAACGCCCTTGCCAATTCAAAATCGCCTGTTTCAACTAGTGAAACGCTAGAAATAGATATATACGTGTACCATCGACACATAATGAGAAACAAATGGAAAATATTTGTCTTTATGAGTTCGGCGCGTGTAAAACGATTGACGATGGAAAATCTTGGCGGCGATTTTATGTAAGGTAGCTTAAAAAGAAAAGAATAGGAATGAAATGTCACGCAAAAGGACGCGTATACAAGCATTTTCAAAGAAAATTGCTTTTTTTTTGTAATTACATACATTTTCTTCTAATAATAATATGTCCGTCAAATTATATTTTTTCACTGAACGGGCTTGGTACAACTGTAATCAATTTGTCTCTATTATGTTTTAGGTGTGACAGTTGACGGCAACTCTACTGTTATTGTTTGTATCAGTGTTATTACTTTATATTTTATCGATAAGGGTATGTAAAGAAAAAAAAAATGCTTACAAAGAATTACACGAATTACTTAATGGTTTATTGGAACTTGAGTAGATTAAAACAGCAATACGCGAATGATAAATACCGGCACGTATCATTATCAGGACACGATTAAAGAGGTATTAACACTGTACACCTCGCTTTAAAACTCTTTTTTCCTAATCCAAAATTTCAGAGATGCCATCACTAAAACTACTGACTAACGAGTTTCCTGAAAAATCCTGTAACCATACCATTAAAAATACACAAAATAAGACCGTTATCATTAACGCCATAAGTAGTGGCGGTCAGCCGATTGCGATCCAACAACTTATGCCAAAGTAGCCTTTCTTCTGATTGGTTTCTCAAAGCCGTATGGTTTGATCGGGCTCAACGTGGCTCCTATATCACATAATGATAGCAAGGACTGTGGCGTAGTACGGGACGGCCATTTCGAGGACACGAATGCTCCTCATCATCAACCGGTGACCGAACGATGTGAGAAATTTTTTCCTAAAACTAAACATGCATGTACTATCGATACTTCCTAGAAAAGATATTCTTTACAAGTGCCTATTTCTACCTCCTGCACGCCTTGAAGCTACGACGTGCGAAAAATAACATGCATGTATTATCCCTTCTTCCGAGAAGAAATATTGTTTTACAAGTGCCTATTCTACCCTCTACGCTTCTTAAACTACGACATGCGAAAAACACGGCCAGATAGACGGGAAGATCTCTTTTATAACCCAAAATATAAACAAGTGCCAGCCCACTGCAAAAGGTCAAAAAGGACAGAGTACGACAACGGTCCGTTTCCTCTGTTCATCAGATTTTTATTAGTTTTTATGTAAACCGTCTCGTACGTGTCTAATTCTCGCGGCGAAGTTACGTTTTTAATCAATTTTAAGTTTTCTAATTTAATACTATGCCCGGTTTCATTTATATGTTGTGCTACGCTCGACGCGTCCAATCTGCCGTAGCGATAATTTCTTATATGTTCCTTGAATCTAATTTCTATCGCTCTTTTCGTTTGACCTC
This sequence comes from Oryctes borbonicus, assembly GCA_902654985.2. Taxonomy (NCBI): domain Eukaryota; kingdom Metazoa; phylum Arthropoda; class Insecta; order Coleoptera; family Scarabaeidae; genus Oryctes; species Oryctes borbonicus. The sequence continues at coordinate 6,423,136 of LR736865.1, forward strand.
CTATATCCCCTTTTTAATTTAGTTGACCAGCAATGTTCCTCATTACCGCGTTGGTTTTGGTTTTTTTATCCTCCAGCGGTCGAAGCATCTATGCAAGATCTGACTCATAAATCGTAGTCATTTGAGTTCGCCACATTCCTTATCCTGACTCTCCACGGATAATTCCGTTCTGGGCCACGCGTCAAGTCCAGCGTAGTATTCCAATATCCTTGTACCTTCATCTAAGTGGCCTCCCTCGCACTCGGTAGATCCAAGGTCGCCCTTAGCTATCATTCTTAAGAGCTTTGTTCGAATCCTCCCCAGCAACCACGTCCCCATACGTCATCTTGAGCATTAGCATTGATAAATATAAGTCTTTGCAAATTTTAATGTTAGTTTGTAGAGTATGCTCACGTCAGAATAATTTTTTATCGAGAGTTAAACTCAGATAATACGTCTCGTCAGACCAGACTAAAATACTTGGCATGTTTTTGCTGGATTTAGTTTCAGTTTCCACGTATTGAACCACGTGGTCAATTACCGTTTGGATATGGCATATGCCTCTGGCGGAACTTCAAGGAAAGTATGTATGTTCGATATAAAGGTATTAAATAAAATTGAAGCCAAGAGCCACGCCTATTAGGGGTCGTGTGGACACCTGGTCATAGACCTATGACCAGCCGCCACTGAGGAAGTACGGCTCAAGACATACAATCTCAAAAGACACATTTACACAATTTATTGTCCGAGTAAGCAAGCTTGTGTGTGTGCTAGACCATTGTACCAAACTGAGTCGAAAGCCTTTGCAATGTCGAAGAAAGCTGAAAGAACAGGCGGCTTTATTTCACGACGCGCTAGAATAGAAAAAGCGCGTAAACGTCAATTTTTATTGAATGAACCAGTACGAAATGTTATTCATCACAACAAGGACACGATGCTAAATTATACAGGATGAGTTATTTCCGTGCTGGCCTGCAACACAAGACGTACGTGTACAGACTCTGGTAGCCAGGAAATTATTTTTCCCATATATCTGAACGTAAAGTTGTTTCGCTTTTGTTGACCAAATTTTTTATGGAATTGGGATCAGCACTTTCGAACATATGACGGTTCTTTCAAAAAACAAGAAGAAAGGTATCGAATACGTAGAAATCAACCCTTAAGATTACTACAAAAACCAGAAAGTTGAAGAAATATAAGAGTTTGAGTGTTCCAAAAAACTAAAATGTTGAAGTTGTTTACGTAAAAAATTCTAAGATGGAGAACTCTGAAAACAACACAGACGTCAGTAGTTACTAAAAAATAAAAACATCTCCATTCAATTTACTTTCTATCCAATTCTAATCCAATCTATTTTTAGGTTAAAAACAAAAACATCAAAGTCATTTTCCTTAATAAGACCTTTTAATCCATCAACTTATCATCCCTCAAGAAGTATGTGGTACTATTAACTCGTATCCTCGCAGAGAAATACGTTCATGCATAAACATGTTTATTAAATTATGTAGAACAACATGCACACCAGCAGCGAAATCCATGAACCGTCGCAATCCTTTGCGGGTTATGCAACGTCGGCTACTTAGCTACTGTTATTAATAAAATGAATTATGGAAATTTGCCGGATGGAAAAAGCACCTTCGTGTGTTCCCATTTTTCTTCCTTCGTTCCGTAGCGTAAGTCTCGGTAACCTACTGACCGCTTACCGATGATAAGCTGCATATGACCGGGACGTCTGCAGCCGCCGCGAATTAATTCAGGAAGGAACTGGTAAACCGCCGCCTTTATACATGAATGTTGTAGTTGTTAAATTAGTACATTCTCTTTAGGAACAAATAATGACTTAATTGGACAGAAATTTTATTGAAAATTGTATGTAATAAAGGAACAGAAGGGTCTAAGGTTTACTTTTTTGTATTCAATTGAAAGAAACGAGCTTTATTAAAAGAAAAATGTTGAAATGTAGGAGCACATGGAGCAAAATATCGTAATCACAACTGGAATTGCAACAACTGCGGCACTTACCTCCGAATGCCGTAAAAAGTTCACTGAAATCGAAGGTACTTAGAACATATATACAGGGTGAATCGAGAGGTATGAGCCAGACTCCAGGAATATATTGTACACATGGAAGTTATTAAAAAAAATTGTTTTCCTGATTACTTCACGTCTTTCTTTAATATTGGCTGCAGTATTTCTAATACGTCGAATCCAGAGGATTGACTTTTACTTTAGAAACTTCATTCACTAATCAGCGGCCACTCTCTACATTACAGATCGCAAAAAATTGTCAACTTTACAGTACCGACAATTAATTAATTAATTAAACAATTGAAAATAAGTCAACTTTAGTGCGTCATCGAGGTACACTATCGGAGGCTGCTGTAAGTCAAGTCAAGGAGTAAAAAAATATCCGAATTTCCCTACTCCACGTCGTTCTCAAGAACTTGGCCTCTCTCAGACGACTACGTAGAAAATTTATGCACCCTGAAGTTTTATAAAGTTCAAATCATTTAAGATCTGAAGCCTAGTGACCAACCATCCGCGACACCCCAGTTGAGCGGATGGAAACCGATCCACGTTTTGCAGAAAAGATATTGTTTTCCCATGAATCACATTTCTGGCTCAATGGATTTGTAAACAAGCATAACTGCAGGATTTGGGCTGACGAGAATCCTCGAGAGATTCAAAGCGTGTCTTTTTCTTGAGGAGGTCAACATTTTTTGGGCTCAAGGGGTGATAATATACTCTGCGACATTCAGTTGGGTGAGGTAGAGGAGGGAATTATACGATATTATTTTTAAAATATAATGACATCCATTGTTTTTAAAAATAAAATAAAGATTAAAGAAAGTTCTGGCGTGCTAAGCTATTATTCAAAATTTTCTTCCTACGTAGTTATTTCTAGTGATGACAAGGTACAGTTTAAGTTCTTCCACTTCTTTGACATATTTCTTCAATATTTTTAAAGGATTCACAATACAAAAGGAAATTCGGAATTAACGACAACTGCAAGACAAATATCTTCAAGGTAGACATGAAACTTTAAACAAGTCGACAAACGCAAATTGAACCGACGTATCGTTTGGTCAATATTCAACGAAATTAATTGGATCCCGTGTTAATTGTGTATCGGTATTAATAGATGCGTTGCACGCAATCATCGCTAAGGTGATGTGTTAATTATGAACTTTGATGGGTACTCTTTACGTCGCGCAACGAAACTAGGTTAAACCGGGAAAGGACGAAGTGATCCTAATGCGAAAATCTTAAAGTATAATTCGCGACAGTTCTTTGGCGCGAAGCTAATTCGTCTAACCTTGAAATAGTAGAGAAATACTATAAAATATCGCTTTTTTCGAAGTATCACGGTTATATTACAAGGTTTCAAAATAAAGCATGCGATGTAAACGGGGGGGAGTCAATTTTGGCATAAAATGTTTCGAAAGGTTTATTCTTAGGGAAGAATGGAAAATAATTGTAGTACCTACTTTCGCCATACTAATAAAGTTGAACAAGTTCAAGAAGAAATTTATGGTGTCACTTATACACTCTGTGTCGCTCAGAAATTGCAATATTGAGTCTCATTGAGCCTTCCCTGGATAGTTTACATGGTTTACATTATTATTTGGTAGGCTTCCTTGCCATACATTTATTTAACCTATTATATTATTTGAAATTAAGTTTACTTAAGTCTCTATCGAAAACTGGCTATTTGAATCATTTTCACTACTTTTGTATCTATTTTATAGATATTTTTCCTGGATAGTTTCGGGGGTATTTCCTAAATATTCTTTCGGTATAGTTTATGAATAATAAATTAGTTTTAGAAGAAAAGTATGACGTTTACGCGCCCTATTTACGCTAACGTACCGCGTAAGGAACCCCGCATCCTTTAAATTAATAGAACTTGTTTCAAACTTGAACCTGAAATTAAATTTTAACGCTATTAACACATGAAATTGTTTTGAAATCAAATACACAGCTAAACACGTCTTCTCTTAAACGCAGCTCAAGCTAAAAAGCCTCGATTGCCTTGGCGTCTCTTTGCTGATTTATTCCCGATAGATTTTGTTTATAGTTAACCATGGTTAACTACGATATCCTTTTCAGACCCTTTACAGACTGTTCTACTAAAGTTCTCCAGCGACCTTGACGACTAGTTAAAACAATATATCTAATTTAAGAAATTTGAGAAAGTCATTTCCAAAACCAAATAAATACGTTCTTTGCGTGTTCATAGGAAGAAGTTACATTAGTCCGTGTAGATGTTCTTACAAGGGGGTCATTACGAATTTGAATATTACGAGGCGTTTTTGTGTGTCTGAACGGTATTCGTCGTGGCATTAATAACAGCGCACTCTAAATGTGGTATTTTTAACATTATAGTACAGGACCATGGGGCACGTGAAAAGTGGTCGTAGAATACTGATATTCCTTGTACTGCGCCCAATAAAGTACTTTAATAGAAAGCAGTCCGATAAACACCTGGCCTTCGCAAGAAAAAAAACATTTTTATGTGTAAAATTTATTTTACACATACCATAAAAACTCTGTAAAATAGGGATTTGTTTCTGGAAGCACTTCATTGTGCCAAATCTTTTTTCGCCAAGCCATTGTTTTCGAAAATAGGAAATAATCGCTGCGGGTCAAATTTGGCGTATATGGTGGGTGCGGATGGAATCTTACGCAAATATACATGCGTGCATTGTCTTTTCTCCGCCAAATGCATTGTTGAAACAATCCAATAAATTGGCATAATACTCGCCATTAATCGTTTTGCTCTTTTCCAGAAAATCAACGTGGATTATGTCGCGTACATCACAAAACTCTGCAGCCATGATCTTATTGGTCGATAGAATGGCTTTGCCTTCTTTGGCGTCGGTTGGCCACGAAAAGCCAATTGTTTGGACTGTTCTTTGATCTTTAGTGTGCTACGATAAATCCATGTTTCGTCAACAGTTACGTATTGACGCCAAAAATCATTTAGAGTACGCTTTACCATCGCCAAGCGTTCCTTTGCAGTTGACATACGTGCGTATTTATGGTCAATTGTAAGCAATTCTAGCGCCCATCCTGCGGAAAGCTTTCTTACGTTCAAATAAGTTGTTAAAATGTTATGCACCCGATCGCAGCCTCCCCACTCTCACGCACTTTCGATCTCAGATCATTCGCCACCGTATCGTGAATTTTTTCAATCATATTTGTTTGGTGACCTCATTTGGACAACCTAAACGTTCTTCATTAAAAATGTTCGTACAGCCATATTTAAATTCAATTATCCAATATTTTATGGTTTATAACGAAGATGCAGATGTGAGTCCCCATAAACTCTACTGAGTTCCACTTTTATGTCAATATTCGTTTTCTTTTTCAAAAATATTTAATCGTTGCTCCATATTCGTTTTTTTTCCATCGTTGTTAAATCATTTTAAATGGGTGTCATTCACAAACCAACCGACGTATCTGTTTGAAAAGTTGGCAAGACTCTTGTCAATGGTTACTTTTTGGAAAAATGAAATTATTTCAATTCTAGTAGTGCCATCTCTTGCCGAGGCCAGGTAATTATCGAACTTCCCTCGTATTAAAATATTGAGTTTCATCATATAAATCATATGGACGATGAAACGGTATTTATGATTGATTGAAATTTGGACAACCTTAGTAACGTGCTATGTGGGTCACAAAAGGGGACAATACGCACAATAATGGGAAAACATGTCTTTACGACCTACCCATTTAGGTTTGAGCAAACAAATCTCAATTCATTCAAGTATCAAGCAAATAAGTATTAATAATAATAATAATAATGCTACGAATACTGCTTAATTTGCAACGTGCAAAAGCTGCAGTCGTGCCTTTTGACAATTTTAGGTAAAGCACTTCCTTACGTATTACAGTAAACTCTATTCTGATTCCCATTCGCAACGAAAAATCAACTTCCCCATTGAGAAGTGAACCTACGAACAAGTCATTAAAAATAGCGTTAATCTTCATGCGATAGTATTTAATAACAACAACAGTTGATGATTTTACCTGATTGTAAGAAAACTTTAAAGAATTACCTAATAAATAGTAGAAGGTACAATTTCAATTGCGTTAATGGAGCAGCAATGAAATAAAACATTTGTTATGATCTTCTCAACTTTATGTGTAATTGGCATTTTTCTATGCAGCACTTTATGGCGATCGAAAATACTCACTGTGTGTAGACAGTATCCCATGAAAACGCACAGAAGGAAACACAAAGTCCATAGCACCGGACACATAATCAGACACGTGCAAAAAAAGAACGACATTAGGGTCATCTTTCACGAGCTTATCATTCACCTAAATCTATCCCGATTTAATTACGCTACATTAGCGAATACCAACAACATTCGTCTATCTACTAACGAAAACGAAAACCTTCAAAGTCGCATAGCCTCTAATGTCGCGGTAATTTTTAGCAATTAAATCAGTCACGCCTATAACTCAAGTTTTTTTACATATTTTTATTCCACTTAAAATCTATCCGAACTGTACAATAATAGTTTACGTAACGAAGTAATTATGTCATAATGATCGCTAGATCATTATGTTTACTTTGTAATTTGATTGCTCCGAAAGGCATTAGAGGAACGTCATCAAAGCCATAGAATGTAAACATTGCTAATAGTGTAAGAATTTTTGCGTTGACACGAACATCTTTATTGCCATAGAGTGACGGAAAATATCTTAATGAACTCTTTTTTTAATTAATAATTTCGTCATCAAGATTGCATTTCGTTTATGATTGGGAATCCTGTGTATATTTAGACTGTATAAAGAGCTTTGTGAATTTTGCATTCATTAGCTTTCCTTATGTAATAAAGCTTTTCTATGTAAGGATGAGGCTGCCATCTACTAGGGGCCCATTTTACATAATTTTTTAATTTTCAAAATCGTGATCTTCTATCACTAACGATCTAAGCACTCACAATCTTTAGAAATTTTGCATTATTTAGACTTGTTTTAGATGCTAATGCACAATGGGGTCGACCGGTTAATATCGTCTCAAAAATGTATTATTTATTGATCTGGATTTGCGATATTCGGGTCAAGGAAGGTTTGCTGTTGATCTTGGGGAAAAAGTATTTCAAAAAGTAAGTAAAACAAGAAAACGAACATAAATATTTGATCATACAAAGATTATCTAAAATATTGCTGAAGACATATTACTTTCGGTTATGCCGGAAGTGGATGTCAATGTATGCAATTGCCTGTAGCAGATCTTATTTCAAAAATACAAGAATTGCTGCTGGACAAGTTGCTTTTTCTTTCATTCCTTTTGTTTCTGTTTTTCTGTCGTTGCAGATCGTCTTTTAAATGATAAGAAATATGAAGAATCATTTCCATAAAACGAATTCACGCATGTAAGCTCAAATTTATATCTTCTTACTCCGCTTTCTAACTAACACGATCAAGATTTCACTTATTGTTAGTTTGACGAAACCAGTATTGTGCCCTTTTCAATCTTTTCGGAACTTACAAGCTGTGAATTTGTGTTACACACAAGACTGACTCTCTAGTTCGGCATATTTTCATCGGTCCGCGTCTTGCTACCCGAGAAGCTGAGGTGCGAAATTATTTAAAAGAGCTTCAATTAGTACTGCTTATTTTACAGGTTTATCGAACGTTTTTAGTCAATTTAAAAGCCATTGCAAAAAATGCGTACATTTTGGACGAACTGAAGATAACGGTTATTCGACTAATGTAATATGACAATAGTAATCCTCGTAACGAAGAAGTGGAATTGATTGTCTAGAAGAAAATCGAATATGACAGTTTACAGTCCAGAATCCTCTACCTCGGCCGCCTATGTCTGCACTTTATGAAAAGTTCAGAACTATCTCCAATGAACAATTCTTGAAGAGATAGAATGAAACTAATTAAAAGTTACTCTGATCTATTCGAAGAAATAGACGCCATGAATGCACTTGAGACTGTCCGGAAGGAACTTTTGCTCGATTGTAATGATTCTGCAGGCTTAGTATCATCATCCGTGCTTGTCGTGCGGGTGCTGCACGAAGGCCATCAAGGGAACGTAAAGGCAGACGAATTAGCCCGAGCAAGCTCGTCAACTGCTGAAAATCGCCCAATGCACTCGGTGGAAGTGATATATACGGTAATAAAAGCAACCACTGAACAATGGAAAGATAAGAGATCTCAAGATTGGTGGAAGATCATTCCAAGTCAGAGACAGGCCAAGCAATTTGTGATTGGACACAAGCCTACATCTACAGCGGATCTGCTAAGCAGAGGCAGGAAGTCTCTTAGAACAATAGTGGGCCTGCTAACAGGACACTATATGCTCAAGAAACACATGAGCAATCTGAGAGAAGAGACTGCCGCCCATGATCTGTACGACTGTATAGCACTGGCAGGAGTACAGAAATGGGCTCGGAATACCCAAAAGCCTAAACCTACGTAGAGGGAACACCCACAAGACTGTTAAATCTAGCGAAGAAAGCAAAGCTAATATAATTAATCTAATGAGAGAGGAACCACAATGGATCCGAAAAGGTCGCAATGAGATAGGTCAAGAACCACCTCAGGTAGTAATCTAATCTAATCCAATCTGTTCTTAGCAAACAAAGGGCAAGTGTGGCACCTCTTTGAATGTTTAAAATTATACTCAATTCTGCATTTTGCTTAATTTAATCTTTACTAATTTTAAATTTCTTCAAGGTACAGCCCTTAATTCATACGATAATGTCCGAAAACGATAAAATTACAACCTTACTACCGTACATAAATAACGAACTTGACAATACATTCCTTTTTCGAGAAATACGATACATTTTCGAGTTAAGAAGGCAATAAAACATGCAACTTCGTGCAGCGTGCAAAACAATCCGCACTTGGAGTGCAAACTCGAACGTAAAATTGCTTAAAGTGACATGCACGCGAAGTATAAGGTACACTCGTAAATATCGCGGATCGCAACTAACTTTGGAGAAGGTGACATCGCTATTCAACTGCTACAATCAGACTTTTTAAAACTTTCACGTACGAAGATATTTTCAGGTGGTCAATTGGTATAAATTTCATTACCTCCTTCGCCGAAGACTGCTGGCGGTCCTGGTGGTGGGAACCGGTACCTTTGGTTATCACCATTCTACATACGTAGGGAACTGGTGAAGTACCCGTTGCTTCGCTGCAAAGTAGAAAAGAAAAACGCACGATAAAGGTTGAGATATATTACACACACGTATGAATTACGCAAGCGTTATAATGGGATCGGTTGTTTAATTAGGTAAGTGCTGATTCGTCTCGTAACATCGGTCCGTCAAATTGGTCCGTGGTGGTCGCTTCCCCACTGGCTCATTTTTTCATCACGCTGATGTTTATTTCTGCGATCCTGTGGGGAATTCCGGACGATTGGAACTGACCTATATATGGTTCGTTGATATCGTAACGAACCCTTTTTGTGTGTGTGCAGAAAATTACAGATGATTTTCAGGCGAAAGTGTAGGTTAATGGTGCTTGGTCCCTTAATTTCTTTGGTCCTATACATGGCTAATTCTAATTAAAGAGTACTACCGGTGATGGAAAAGGTATAAAGAACTCTTATGCAGCATCAAAGTTGTAGGAAAAAAATCCAAAATTTTCAGTAACAGTTAATACGATATATTACCAGAACTCGAAGGTTTAAACGAAAGTTAGAGAAAGGTAGAGAAGCTAAATCCATGTGAAATAGAGGAATGTTCAATAGAAACAGCAGAATGAAGAGATCTTGAAGAACACATCTTGAAGAAATTCATCAAGGTATTTATACAAAAAAAAATCAAAAATTACATCAACTAGCGGTCTGTTTTACAACACGATTGGGGGTAGTGGCGACTGGTGGTAGCGTAAATAGGAGGCCAATCACAACGTTTTGATTTCCTCGTGTATTTCCGTTCCATAGGACAATGTGCACGATATCCAACGGAAATACACGAGAGAACCAAAGCGTTGTAATGCAGCTGATTGCGGGGAATGGTTACCAGATATTGGTGTGTACCGTACTCTTATAAGACGACTTTTCTTTCATTAATCGACATAGCAATTTACGAACAGTTGATTGGAGTTCAGAGAATTACGACAATCCGCGTATGAACAAAACTAAGATGCTTAATGATGTCTTGCACATCAGATTAAAAGTATCAGCTGCGTAAATAAGGCTTAACAAACCAATAATCAGCAGAAGAGGAAGATCTTCGATTGGAACTCAAGAAGCTAGTGCAGTAGCACTATCCCAATAGGGAAAATGTCAACCATCCAATGTAATTCGGCTGGATAAATCACCTACCGCAAAGGCAAAACGCATCTCATGTGCAAGAAATATGAACTACATTTGTGCCAAAGTCAAAAGAATGTTTCCTATCTTAATAGCACGAAACTCTCTCAAGGCTTACTTACTCCTTCAAATTTGTCGAATGCTCACACACCTACTAGCGCAGTTGCGTAATTATGGCTTCCCTGTGGCCAGGGGCTACATTTTGTCTCAGAATTTAGCGAAGACTCCAAAAATGCAATAACATACTATGTTTAATTGAAAAGAATACAACTTTAGGTTGGCTGTATATTTTAATTTAATTTTAAATCATGCCCGCAATCAGATCAAAAAAAAACTTTGAAAAAGCTCCGTTCACAAAGGGACATTTTTTCTAACCCACGGGGATGATTCACCCAGTATAATTTTAAAAGAATAATTACTTTTCCTGTGGAAAACTTCCGATTTTTACTTAATTTTATCTTTGCAAAATTGGGATTGATCTAAGATAAATATAAGAACTACTAAGAAAAAACTCACCCCGTTACTTTGGGCAGTCGCAACAACTACACCTCAACTCGGTCTCGCAAATGTTTCTCTTCATTCATCCGCGAGGAACACGAGGATAAGCACCCTTTCAAGCCGAAACAGTACTTGAAAACGCGACCAGCCCGCGAAAAATTGCAACTACTACAAGAGCTTGGCCACCGCGGCGGGTTGGAGAAAATAACAAAGCGCGAAATAGCTGACTTTAAAAGCTCGTAGGAAGCTACGCGCGCGCCACCGCTAATCCTCGTCGCGTATAGCGTCCGTTAACAAGCTTTATGCGAGTCTCCGACGCCGTACGTACAAGCTTATGTAAATTATTTTTAGCGAAAGAGAGTTGAATTAATTCTCGCTCCCAATTAACGTCTTCTTTTTTAAATGATTTGAAGTGGCGATTAATTTTCGCTTCAGATTAATGCGTATAGTACTTTCAGGATTAAGATTCAACGCAGCCAGACGATTTTTTTAAAACGTGTATAGGTCCCTTTAAACGAAGGCTCTATTTTTAACCTTTCTATTATTGCGGACTGACTGTTATTAACTTGATCGGTAAATATTGTTGAAGGTTGAATCATTCGAACGTTCTCGTATGGCAGACGCATCTTTGTCTTGAAATAAATATTACGCTACCGTTCGCGGAAGTTTGGCCAAGGGAGAAACTGTTTTTGCATTTATTGCATTCAATGATCATAATCATAACAAATAATAACAATGTTCAAATCGCAGGTATTGGTAAACGATCCAGCATAATAATTTTGCATGAAGAAGCAGGCAAATCCATGAAAAATTAAAGCTAGCCGCGTCAACAATAAAATATACCATTCGCCGATATCAACGAAGAGGTGATTAGGAAGACCGTGACCTTTCAGGTCCATCGCGGATAATCACCTCAGCAGATGATCATCTACTGCATTAATAAGCAAAAGAAATCGCAGAAAAGCCCGCACCAGAAATAGCATCGCGGACGTCAGTATCTGATTTCAGTTACTGCGGTCAAGCGCTGGCTAGCGGAGGGAAATTTACACGATCGCGTAGTAGCTCGAGAATCATTGCTACCGATTGAAAAGGCAGCAATAGGCCCGAGAATATTGGAACTGGAGGGCAAAACAGTGGAAAATGTGTTGCTTTTTTGTTATTCCGGAACAGGAGCGTTACACCGAATTGAAGGAATAATGCGGAAAGACGGTTAGCGCGAAATAGCGCCATTCCTTCTGGGCTGGGAATTCCGCTTTTATGCGCCAACGAAGATCCAAAGCATACAGCCCGAAAACGCACACAGTATCTGCATGAGCAAAAAGAAGCAAATATTTTACAAATTCTTTAAATACTTCAAATTTTCCAGATGATCCCAAGATTAAATCAGAAATATTAAAATCAAATTAAGATTCAGCAACTCTTAAAACAGGTTCGAGCGAAGAAAAGATTAATTTTTTTCTTGCGATTTATTTTTTATTTGTTTTTAATTTCTTCTACTTTTTCATACATGAAATTTTCCGGATGACCCCAAGATTAAATCAGAAATATTAAAATCAATTTAAGACAATAGCAACTCTTAAAACAGGTTCGAGTGAAGAAAAGAATAATTTTTTTTCTTGCCCTTTATTTTTTATTTGTTTTTAATTTCTTCTATTTTTTCGTACATGAAATTTTCCGGATGACCCTAAGATTAAATCAGAAATATTAAAATCAATTTAAGACAATAGCAACTCTTAAAACAGGTTCGAGCGAAGAAAAGATTAATTTTTCTTCTTCCTCTTTATTTTTTATTTGTTTTTAATTTCTTCTACTTTTTCATACATTAAATTTTCCGGAT